>LPNX010892580.1:363774-395671 GCA_001517045.1 Pseudotsuga menziesii | reverse complement strand
GATGGAAATGCCAGAATGAGTGTCAGAAGAGGTGATGGGATCCCAAAAATTAAATCTGGTAACTAGAACTCCACTAGGATGATTTGGTTTCATTATTTTGTTCTAAAAAAGTCCACATGTCAAATACAAATTCTTAATTAAATACTTTTAACAATGTATTGTATGAATGTTGAATGTGTTATTTGTAACATCCATGATTTCATTAAATTAACAATTTAAGTTTTATTAATAAATGTTAGTGTATTGAGGATGTTTACATAAAGTATGAGTGTTTTAGATGAGTGATTTGTTTATATGATAAAATTATTAGAGAACTAAGACTGACCATGAACACATGAATTCAACATTCATATGAAAATTATTACGAAATCAACAAAAACCAAGAGATAGAGGTAAGTCACATTGTTATGCCATAGTAGTAAAAAATTAAAAATTACAATTATCAATACAACAACCGTGTTATATTCATTAATGAATGGGTTTTGAAAGTGGTGTAATAAAATTCATATCTATATAGTGGCTTTTAAATATTTGTTACACCCTATTAAATTTTAATGTTATTAGTCTTAGGCATTTAAATAGTTTGTATTTCCATGTCATTCCATAATGACATTTGTTTTATGTCGCATCACATATTTCATGAATGGCTTACACAATTACAATTTTGTTTAAAAGTGTTGTTTCTAAATTTAAACAAATTCTTTCTTTCAATCAAAATGATTAATATTTGTAAACATAATAATTAATCCTAATGTTTTATTAATTTTTTATTTAATTATTTGTTTAAATTTAAAATAGTTCAAATCATGATTTTAATTTTCATATGCAAGTATTACAGGATGAGCAAGAGCCATAGGATTAAGGAAATCCAAAACAATGAGTTTATTAATTATCAAGCCTAATGTGGATCATAGTAATGGAAGAAGGGTCAAATGGAGTATCAAAATGTTTAACATTTGCACAATATTTGGTACTCTTTTAGAGGAAAAAAGTTTCTACCTTAAGGATCGATTAATCAATGTCAAGATTATATTTAATACATCAAAACTAATTATTTAGACATATTTTACATTTATGAGTTATAATCAACAAAATAATAAAAAAGATAATCTTTTTAAATGTAGATTTACTAAATTGCGGGTGAATAAGATATGGAATTAAAGTCAAAAAATGATAATTTTGGATCCAAACAGAAACAATTGATTGTTTGAATAACAAAACCAACAATCAACTCAAAGAGTTATAATTGACCAACATAACCTAGGTAATCAAAGTTTCTAAAAAAATGATTTGAAGAAGACTTTGTACAAATTGATGCGGAATAATACAAATAATTTAGCATATGATATCAAATAATTAAAAACCATGTTTAATGGCTTAATAAAGCTAGGATTTCCTGCATTATGGGATGTAAACATAGAGTTCTATTCAAAGGATGAATATGAAAATATGTTGAAGCATAAAAGAAATGGTGATCAGGCCGTGGAAAGGATAAAACCTATTTTTTAAATATGAATCAAGATTAAGGAAATTTTCAAAGAACTAGCCCTTCTATCTTATGAAAGGAATTATGAACTTGAGTTGGATTTGGAAAATATCAAGGGCCATAGCATACTAATGTGGAAGTAGTGGAAATTGGTTACTAGATACCCAAAATATCCTTGCCACCTAATTCATAGACTATATGATAAGCATCTGGACAAACATATGGCTCATCATCCCAGCAACCAAATGTGCCACAATAGTTTGTAGGTTACGCAACACCACTGTCAGGCATGCCACCTGGAGGTCCATTACAACGTGGTAGTCCAACATAAAAATAATTTTTGCAAAGAATGATCCAAGTAGGAATACATCCAAGATATTCACCATCACTATACCAGTAGACAATGCATGGACAACAGTCAAGTGCGCAAGGAAAGAAAATAGGAAAGCCTAAGAAAAAGAACTGAAATATAGTTTTGTAAAAATGTAATATTTCAATGTATAAATTAAATAGTGAAAAGCTATTGCTTTTCTGTTCTGAATCAAATAAAAAATAAATTGATTTCAATCCCCCCTAATGCCTATATAATGTAGCTCAAAAAGAGAGCAAACGGATGGCATTTTTAGGAGTAAAAGTATTCTTTCTGATTATGTTAAGTTGGGTCTATATTTTTTCCATGTAAATATTTTGACTAGAGATTAATAATATGAAGTATTGCAGAGAGTTTCTCCCATGTTATGTTTTGTGTTTCCATTGTCTATCTACGATTTTTCATGAAAATAAAATACAATTAGTGTAGTATTATTTCATTTAGATTTATCATCGATGATATTGTCTTTCTGATTAAATGTTAGATGTTATTGTAGAAGCTAAAAGTTATTTTGATTGTGTCATGATATTTAATACAGCTTGTGGTTTCTTTGTATATGGAAATTTTCTATCTATTTTTCCTTCATGAAATGTATTGTTGCTCAAGAAACATAAAGATCTCATGCTCATTACCTTTTTAGAGTGTAAAGAATTACTGAATTCTCTTTATCACAACTCAGTATGTTCAATGTATATATTCCTTTAGTAAATTCACCCATTGGTGCTTCCTAATATTAAAGATTTGTTTTTATCATTTCATATCATTCCATTTCCATATTTTTTCTACTTAACTCCATCAAATTCTTCTGTCATTAACCTTTGTATTTAAATCTTTATTCACAAACGTGTTAAAATTTTAGAGTATTCATAAAAATGACCCGAACCACAATTTACATTGTGATATATCTCTAATATTGTTATAAGTTGAGCATCATCATGCACGGGCGTGTTGTACTTTCAACCAAGTTCAATTCTGGGACTAACGCAACCTCTTTGCTAACATGCTAGGAGAAGTGCATCCTCTTGATAGTATGTTTTGATAGAGATGGAAGATATCTTGATAGTTTCCAAGTATATTCGATGGGTTCTCAGTGAAAGCTTGGATAAAATGTTGAAAATTCATGAGTAGTTGGAAGAATGTGTGCACTATGTCATTATTGATATTGCATTGAAATATGGTTTGGTTGAATTTCATTATTATGCAATTTTGTTGACTATTGGACTAAATTTTACTTATAGGAAAGACCATGGATGTCTTTCCTACAATGAAGATGATGAGACTTGTTCCTGAGCAAAATTAATTGAAGTCAACAATGTTGGAGATCCAATTAATATTCAATGCTTGAGAGGGATATGTATCCTCAGATGCATAGCAATATACTCAGGTGTAGAATTAGATGCTCGAATGTACGGTTGGATGCATAGTTCCAGAGGGAGATGAATGATCCGTTCCAGAGGGAGACGGGTGGAAATATTTATAGTAAAGAGCAAGAGGGTCTGATAGGTGTATGACTACATGTTCCACATACCTTTTATTATCAGGAGGATCTACTGGAGCAAGCAGAGCCAACTAAGATTCCTAGTCAGGTTATTATAATAAGTGTAACATCCCTGCTACTACTCTGATTTCTCAACAACAAAAATACAAGGTAATTGTGAATGTGCACCTTTTTGATGAAATGCTTGGGGTTGGTAAACAACACTACAAGTAATGATGTTTATTTTCTTTAAGTTGTAAACGATTTTAGTAGATACGGGAGATTGAGTACTTGACTTGACTAAACGAATTGGGACATAATGTCACTAGATGGATATTTAAATGACTAGGAAGCCATGAAGATCTAACTCTCCAATGACGAAAGTCATCTAAATACTTTGGACTCTATAACTAGAGTAAACCAACTTAAAGATAGGAGTTTATAGTTTTTTATAAATAAGAATGAATTTTGGCTATGGTTTATGACTAAGTTTCGATGACCCAGTTATTACTACCAAACTAGTTACTATTACGATTATGCAAGATTGAAAGGATGAAGTCAAAATCTTATTATAAAAAGTGATTTTTATATTCTAACCATCATTACTCATTTATTGAAATACAATTAAATACTACAAATATATATATATACTAATATTTATATATATAAGATTTTGTTGCTAATTCTTATAAATAGTATTCTCCTTTGGTTTGGCTTTGCCACTAGGTGAATGGGGTTTTTCTAAGGAAAAAGCCAAGCGCTTTAAACTCCTTAAAATCTATAGCTAGAAAGGTGGGGGACATAGGGATTCTTTTTCTTTTTAAGAATATCTAAAGAGGTACGATTTTGAAGGAGGAAATCGTGCTAATTATTTCCGTAGCAAGGAGAAAATCCTAGGGTATGTCAGTGATTTGAGAAACTGCACCAACGGTTGGATCTTGGACAGCGTGGATGAAGGCATGAGCACTGGGAAGCAAAGGTTAAAAATCACCAAGATCTTCTGATACGGGGCAGCCATTTTTTGGTGAAAAGTTCTGGGAAGAGCACTCGAATTTATCATTGGCTGTAGCTATTCCAAGAGTAGCATAACAATCAAAGGGTATGCAATCGGAATGGAATTCTCGCATAACACTTTCCTACTATTCGCATCCTTCACCCCTGCTTTGGGTTTGCTTCCCTTCCCCCTAGGGACCTTTCCATTCCAGTCGTACATGATTTTGAATTTGAAATTTTGTTGTTGCTGTTGTCAAGGATCTCATCTATATCATGTTGGATAAGAAGGAAGGTACTCTAGCAGGAGCCCTTTGCCTTCTTTGTTGGGTCGGCAGCAATGCTTTTACACAGAGCTTGGGTTTCTCCCTAGCATGGAAGGTGAGTTTCTTTCTAAGTTCCTATATTTCTATATGTTGGTAATTTCTATTTATAGCTTGTTGCTTTTAGGAACCCTGAACATCGATAATTAGGCTTGGTCGATGATTTTGACATCTTTGATTATTGCAACAATGCAAAGCTAGAGTCATCGTAGCCACTCTCTACAGTGTAAAACTAAGCTGGAGGCACCTTATGCTATCCTCAAAATTCTCCGCTTTGTAAAACTTAACCACTCTTGTGTTATGTTATGTCTTTACAAACCTTGCATGCAAAATTAAGCAGTGGTTGTTCAGTTAGCCATCCTCGCAGAGCATCATAGTGAATTGATTTTTTTTTTGTACTTATAATGAATTTAGGTAGGACAGCTAATTTGAAATGGTTCTCTATATAATTTGTCATTTTTTTTTATAGTCTTTACTAGAAAATTGGATCCATGGATTTGGAGGGCGTACCTGAGGGCAGATCCTGCTTTGGTGATTTAGAGTTCTGAAATTTCCAGAGCTCATTCTAGACATTGAACTACCGTTTTATGGTCATTCTTTGTGAATGAAGTTCCCAACCTTTAAACATTGGTTTACTTGTTGAGATCCGTCCAACAGTCCAAAGACCACCTCAATTGTTTTTTATATTTTGTTGATTATACATGAAGAAAATATTTATATTTTCAGCATTTTTCCTTATTTATGGTTCTATTACCTGTTGGTTTTGGTTAGAATGGATTAAAGCCCCTGTCCCGGTGCATATATATTAGTCTATCCATCATTTTGATGTTCGAGGATGAAGAAATCTATGTTAGATTTGCATCCTACACTGTCTCCTAAGCGCATTATTCCATTTGTGCACAGTATGTTTTTCATTGAATTCTAAAGCCTATAAAATATTTATAGCATGGTCTCTGGAGTTCATCAATGCTTCGGCTTCTTGTGCTTAGATTTCAGATTCTTGTGTTTGAGATGTTAATTACAAAACCCATGGCCCATGTAGTAGATCATCCCAAAATCTGGCCTAATGATTGTCACTGTCAACTGTTTGTTGGCAATTCCTGTCTCTGTTTTGATATGCCCTGATCATTTTAATTTCTATACTTCAAGACATTTATATATAGAAATCCACCCTGATAAAGTCGAAATTTTTAAACCTCGATCTTTGTATTGTAATACCAAATTATTGAGGAGATCTACCTATTGGATTTCTAATCTTTTACATGCACAAATGATGTGTGCTTTTATGGCCTAGCTGATCTTGCCTTCCAATTCCGATGTTGGGTTGTTCCTTAACATGCATGGATACATGTTAAGGAACAGAAATGGCATTTTTTTTTTGAAAATATGGATACAAAATAGTGCTGTAATGATGTCGTCTATGGGATGGAGGGTGATTGTATCGCAACATGGAAAAATATTCCAGCTAGTTGCAGAATGGATTTTTTTTTTTTAAATCTGGTTACGATATGGTGTGTTACAGATGGTTGCGCTTGTGTATTTTCGTATGGGAGCAGTTGAGTTTATTCCAAAGATTAGGATCCCTGTATCAATTCCGCATTTCTATATTTTGGGTTCTAAGAATTTAGAAGAGCCAGTAATTGTAGCAGATATTTAATCCATGAAACTCACTGTTAAACTCATGCGAACTATCATATCTTCAGTGGATTGCACTCAGTTTCATCTTTTTCCTTGTCTAGATCAAACAATTTTGGGTTACTCTGGTTTTCCATTCTTTCTTTATTAGTTGTGTAATTAAGTTTATTATTGTGCTAAAATTTGCAATTTGGTGTGACAAATATTAAGATAAGAATTATTTTCTAAATCATACAATGGTAAAGTTGTTGTCTGCCCACGCTTTCTCTTGCACTAGATTTTTAATGTGAGCTGCTGTCGATGTCACATGATGTATATTTACAGCCTGATACCAAGAAAATTAAAAGTTGCACATTACAAGTAGTTCCAGTGATTGATTCTCCAATTGAAAAAATGTTCTATTGGCAGATTGTCTTTGTGCTTAGGTTGGATACCGCACGATGCTTTTTAGCACAACAGCTATCTCTGCTATAAGAGGAATTAAGATATATCCTCTTACCCCTATCATCTCATTACTATGCATGTTTAACAATTAGAAATGACTCTCTGATTTACTCAAGAAAGAAAAGAAGCACAGTCGAAATGCTGCAAATTTGTAATCCTCCCAAATTTTTTGAAATAATTAAAAGATTTGCCACTCTGTTGGTGGATGTAGCCCCTGGCTATGGTGAACCACGTATATCCTTGTTTCCCTTTTAGTTTCATGATTTATGTCTCCCATTTATGATTTATGTGTTCCATTATTGAGAATGTTCTATGTTTCATATGTACTTTTATTTGAAAATGTTCTATGATTTGTGTGTGCAAGTTAGTTGTAAGTACTTTGTAATTCTGAAGTGTTTCGAAGAATGCTCACGTTCTTGTGGATACAATTCGAACATACATTTAGCCAAAATATCTAAGCTAGCTCTTAATGTAGTGATGAACACATTTGTTGGAGTAATGATGTACAAGAATAGGGTTAAAAAGTATGGTTAGATAAAAAGTATTATGTGTTCTCCATTTTACAAGCTCAGGGAGTTATATTAAAGTTGTTCGTTGAGGAGTAACTTATTGCGATAAAGGTTGTAAGTGTAAAGCAAAGTTTAAGTCCTTTCGGGTACTTACGAGACCTACATGTCAGTTGTAAGACATGGTATGTGGGAATGTGGCTAATGGCAGGGGAGTATGTTCTTAATTGTCAATTGGAAGTTCTCTATCAAGATCAAGCATATGATGTTTTATTAGAATGCTCGTAGAATCATAAAGGTTATAATATTTTCTCTTTTTTTGTTTTACATTTCTTATGCACATTTTATCAATGGTGCTTAATGTAGGGGGTACTGCAATTGATTTATGATACTTTTGCTAAATTTGGTATAAGGCGTTATGAAACATATGTTATTGTTTTCTAAAGGAGAAACAAATTTTCCCACCTTCCTCTCAACTTACAGTGAGGTAGAACATGTATGTTACATTGTTTCAATAATGCTTCATAAGGGAACCTTTTTTATCCTATATTATCATTCACAGTTTTTAAATTTAGATGTTCACAATTGGTAACCCAAGGATTTCGTCCTGATTGATAACTAGGTATGTTATAGATGGTATCCGAGCCAGAGTGACAACACTCGGGCCTATTTAGGTTCAACATGTAGTTAGGAAGCATGAAGATGTATCGCTCTAACTAATCAATTGTTTTTATTTGTGGATGCATGACACTGATGAACGAGGGGGATAAGTTGTCTGAGTGAGCCTCCAAAGATTGAAAGGAGAGGACCAAAGAAACATCATGGAAGAAGGTATAACGAAAGTAGGTGAGTAACTCTTTTGTCAAAGCCTAAATGGTTCATGACGCATTCTTATGGTAAGGTATAAAAAAAAATTTGACTAGAGGTTATCCCAACAATGTTTGAACTTGAATGAATTACTCTGCAGTAGAGCATTCTATTGGAGTCTATGTATAAGTTCTGCCTAAAATGCCAAATTCTGTGGCATGTAAGACTAAAATTGTTACAACTCTTCTGAAAACTTACATATATCTTAAAGCAACTGCAAAGGTATCTACAAGTTTATATTTTTAACTAACTATTGAGGTTTACTTGCTCTAACTTTATCCTATCTAGCTGACGCAAGTAGTAGGTAGTGGCTCCAATTTGAGCCGTGATATATTCTGGCCTCAATCGGGTTCTTGTCTTGAATAGAATTCTATGCAATCATAACTAGCAAATTCAACCCACATTCCACTCGAATAAAGGTGGACTATAAATGAAGGATAATTATAGAAATAATGTGGTCAAAAGCTCCCCATATACTTAATTTTTGTACTTATGTTTTCCATTATGATTGTCGGATGTTTATATTAGCAATGAAAATTTTCCAAGTTTAGGCTAACGCAATGATTATCTAGACTGATGTTGGATCCTCTTGTTTTCTTTATGCATTAAAGACAATTAAAAGTGGCTCACATGACAGTTGGTTATGTTATTTGGATTCTCAAACAATAAAGTAAATTTAGGAAATCACGTAAATGTTGTACAATTGGTTGTTGGGCAACAAATTCGGGAATTGTCTTCTAGAGATCATATTCACACATTTTCTCTGCTTGATTGAAGGAAAAATTTTCTTCTACAAACTTGCAAAAGATAGTTCTTTGTATGTTTATTTTGTGCATAAAATATTTGACATTTTTTTTATATGGTTCGATTTCTTGTCATGTGATTTAAATTGGTGAGCAGGTCTGATGTATGAATATAGTATAGATTTGTGTTGTTTAAACACTCTATACTCTGCATACTCTGTTACTAGTTGACATATGGCTTCAGTAGTATGATCACCAAATGGAAATACTGTCTGTGTTTTAAGTTTTCTTAAAGACCAAATCACTTCGGAATCAAACAACATTGTATTGATGATGCAGATGCGTGAATGGTTGGCTATCGTAAATCACACTTGTGTAATGAGAATTTTGTATCGTTTCATACATAAATCAGTTGCATGTGTGTAGGTGTTACTCACAGGGGGAAGTTGATAGGTATTAATGAAATTTTATAACTTGCCACTGCTACAACTGGATCGCTATGATTGGTTTGTTGCTAATAATGCTTTACAATATTTTCGATTCACGTAATTGTTTAATGCCTTCCATCTAAGTCTTATCTAGAATTATATGTCGTGATTTGGTTATAAATTATATCCTTTAGATCTGATAACATTTGATTCCCAATCTCTATAATGCATTGTGTTGAATAGATCTAATGAACGTTACCGTTGAAAATGTTGGTAAAGCATTGGACTTGCCTTAGGTCTGATAACGCATTAGGGCACCTAATTCTGCTAATGCATTGGTTTGGGTTTTGTGTTATCTCTAACTAACATTTGATGACACTTATATGATGCCTCTGCTAACCAGTGATTAGTTTAATAGATCTAAAGGGTAAAATATTTCCTCTGAATTATTTCTCTTGCTAAATCTTTTTGATTGAATACCAAAGGATAGAGTAAGATGTTTACTTTGAAATCATTATAGTCTAGATTTTCAAAACTCTTCTATAATGATTGAGTTGCAGATATAATGTCTCAGTTTTGAGAGTTGCTATTAATATTTGAAAATGAACGACGCATAATGTTATGAACTGACATTGCAGGGATTTACTATGATTCTGACCATCTCACGATCAACGAAAGACATGGATTTTAAATCCACTTCTAAATATGTGATGGTTTATTTTGGATGAATTATGAGATTGTATGAACCATGAATGATGGTGAGAGTAGAATGACTACAACTTAGGAAATGTTGATTAAATGAATGAAAATTGTGTTTATTAATAGATGTTAATTATATTAACCGTAAAGCCAATACCGTGAAATGGGACAATGACAGTGAAGTCATGTTAAGCACCAAGGAATGTGTGTCACAAATAGTCAAAGGTTATAAGTAACATTAAAAATACGAACAAGGAAAAATTGAATGCTGCGGGAGCACAATGGTGTTAGGCAAGTGAATGCTGCATAAGCACATTGGTGTTAGGCATATATGCTGTAGGAGCACAATGGTGTTAGGCAAGAGATTGCCACATGAGCACATTGGTGTTAGGCACATGGTGTGGCAAAAATAAGACCTAGGCAAAAATTGGACATCTGGAATATAGGACATTGTTTGATGTCTCTGAGGAGAAAACTTTTGACTCATGGTTAAAAGGGAGAGTAACCTCAGAAAAAAAAAAAAGTAAGCCCACATGAGAATTGATAAAAGAACTCAAGGGATTAGTTGGAAAGTGATATTCGAAGTAAATATTTGTGTGTTTATATATGTAAGTTACACAATATTTGTGAAAACTATGATTACATAGATGTCATTCTAACTTGATATGATTACTTATGTTTGAACCTAGTGGAATGACTACAAGTATTTGAGCGGAAGTACCACCATACTTAAGGGTATGGATATAAGAGGGGAATATGGAAAAGTCATGGGCGATGGGATACAAATAGATATATGGTTCTGTTTTGGATTATAAATTTTATATGATTTCTGTGATTGACCAATTCCATGTTGTTACAAGGATATGAAGTCATTGCCATGACGTTTAAAAAAAAAAAAAAAAAATTCATTGAAAGCCTATATGTATGCTTATGATTTATATAAATGTTGGAAATAGTTAGTTTTGTTTGTGTGACGAATAGATTGTAAAAGGCAAAAGCATATATGTGTGTGTGTGTGTGTTAAATGTGGAACAAAGCATGGATAATCAAATCTTTCAATCAAAAGTTGAACAAAGAATTTCGAAATATCCTAACACCGAGGACAGTGTACTTTAAGGGGGGGAGGATGTAACATCCCCTCTGCTACTTTGATTTCTCAACAACAAAAGTACAAGGTAATTATGAATGTGCACCTTTTCGACAAGATGCTTGGGGTTGGTAAACAGCACTGTAAGTAATGATGTTTATTTTCTTAAAGTTGTAAACGATTTTAGTAGATACGGGAGACTGAGTACTTGACTTGACTAAACGAATTGGGACATAATGTCACTAGATGGATATTTAAATGACTAGGAAGCCATGAAGATCTAACTCTCCAATTATGAAATTCATCTAAATACTTTGGACTCTATAAGTAGAGCAAACCAACTTAAAGACAGGAGTTTATAGTTTTTTATAAATAAGAATGAATTTTGGCTATGGTTTATGACTAAGTTTCGATGACCCAGTTATTACTACCAAACTAGTTACTATTACGATTATGCAAGATTGAAAGGATGAAGTCAAAATCTTATTATAAAAAGTGATTTTTATATTCTAACCATCATTACTCTTTTATTGAAATACAATTAAAGACTACATATATATATATATATATATATATATATATAAGATTTTGTTGCTAATTCTTATAAATAGTATTCTCCTTTGTTTTGGCTTTGCCACCACGTGAATGGGGTTTTTCTAAGCAAAAATCCAAGTGCTTTAAACTCCTTAAAATATATAGTTAGAAAGGTAGGCGCCATAGGGATTCTTTTTCTTTTTAAGAATATTTAAAGAGATACGATTTTGAAGGAGGAAATCGTGCTAATTATTCCCGTAGCAAGGAGAAAATCCTGGGGTATGTCAGTGATTTGGGAAATTGCACCAACAGTTGGCTCTTGGACAGCGCAGATGAAGGCATGAGCGCTGGGAAGCAAAGGTTAAAAATCACCAGGATCTTCTGGTAGGGGGCAACCATTGTTTGGTGAAAAGTTCTGGGAAGAGCAGACTCGACTTGCTCACCGGTGGTAGCTATTCCAAGAGTAGCATAACAGTCGAAGGGTATGCAATTGGAATGGAATTCTCACATAACACTTGCCTAGTATTGGCATCCTTCACCCCTGCTTTGGGTTTGCTTCTCTTCCCACTAGGGACCTTTCCATTCTAGGAGTACATGATTTTGAATTTGAGTTTTGTTGTTGTTGTTGTCGAGGCTCTCATCTATATCATGTTGGATAAGAAGGAAGGTACTCTAGCAAGAGTCCTTTTCCTTCTTTGTTGGGTTGGCAGCAATGCTTTTGCATAGAGCTTGGGTTTCTCCCTAGCATGGAAGGTGAGTTTCTTTCTGAGTTCCGGGATTTCTATATGTTGGCAATTTCTATTTATAACTTGTTGTTTTTAGGAACCTTGAACGTCAATAATTAGGCTTGGTTGATGATTTTGACATCTTTGATTATTGCAACAATGCAAAGCTAGATTCATCATATCAACTCTCTGCAGTGTAAAACTGAGCTGGAGGCACCTTATGCTATCCTCAAAATTCTCCGCTTTGTAAAAATTAACCCCGCTTGTGTTATGCTATCTCTTTACAAACCTTGCATGCAAAATTAAGCAGTGGTTGTTCAGTTAGCCATCCTCGCAGAGCATCACAGCGAATTGATTTTTTTTTGTTCTTATAATGAATTTAGGTAGGACAACTAATTCGAAATGGTTCTCTATATAATTTGTCATCTGTTTTGATAGTATTTGCTAGAAAATTGGATCCATGGATTTGGAGGGCATACTTGAGGGCAGATTCTACTTTGGTGATTTGAAGTTTTGAAATTTCCAAAGCTCATTCTAGACATTGAACTATCATTTTGTGGTCATTCTTTGTGAATGAAGTTCCAAGCCCTTAAACATTGGTCTACTTGTTGAGATCCTTCCAACACTCCAAAGACTACCTCAATTGGTTTTTATATTTTGCTGATTATACATGAAGAAAATATTTATATTTTCAACATTTTTCCTTATTTATGGTTCTATTGCCTATGGTTTTTGTTAGAAGGGATTAAAGCCCCTGTCCTAGATGTGTATATATTGGTCTGTCCAACATTTCTATGTTCGAGGATGAAGAAACCTATCTTAGATTTTCATCCTACTCTGTCTCCTAAGCGCGTTATTCCATTTTTGCATAGTATGTTTTTCGTTGAATTCTAAAGCCTGTAAAATATTTATAGCATGGTCTTTGGATTTCATCAATGCTTCGGCTTCTTGTGCTTAGATTTCAGCTTCTTGTGTTTGAGATGTTAATTACAAAACCCATGGCCCATGTAGTAGATCATCCCAAAATCTGGCCTAATGATTGTCACTGTCAACTGTTTGTTGGCAATTCCTGTCTCTGTTTTGATATGCCCTGATCATTTTAATTTCTATACTTCAAGACATTTATGTATAGAAATCCACTCTGATAGAGTCCAAATTTTTAAACCTCAATCTTTGTATTGTAATGCCAAATTATTGAGGAGATCTACCTATTGGATTGCTAATCGCTTACATGCACAAATGATGTGTACTTTTATGGCCTAGCTAATATTGCCTTGTAATTCCAATGTTGGGTTGTTCCTTAACATGCATGGATACATGTTAAGGAACAGAAATGCCTTTTTTTTTTTGAAAATCTGGATACGAAATAGTGTTGTAATGATCTCGTCTATGGGCTGGAGGGTGATTGTATGGCAACATGGAAAAATATTATAGTTAGTTGCAGAATGGATATTTTTTTTAAAAATATGGTTATGATATGGTGTGTTACAAATGGTTGCACTTATGTATTTTCGTATGGGAGCAGTTGAGTTTATTCCAAAAATTAGGAGCCCTGTATCAAGTCCCCATTTCTATATTTTGGGTTCTGAGAATTTAGAAGATCTAGTAACTGTAGCAGAGATTTAATTCATGAAAATCAGTGTCAAACTCATGAGAACTATCATATCTTTAGTGGATTGCACTCAGTTTCATGTTTTTCCTTGTCTAGATCAAACAATTTTGGGTTACTCTGGTTTTCCATTCTTTCTGTATCAGTTGTGAATTTAAGTTTATTGTTGTGCTGAAATTTGCAGTTTGGTGGGACAAATATTGAGATAAGAATTATTTTCTAAAGCATCCAATGGTAAAGATGTTGTCTGCCCACGTTCTCTCTTGAACTAGATTTTTAATGTGAGCTGCTGTCCATGTAACATGATGTATATTTACAGCCTGATACCAAGAAAATTAAAAGTTGCACATTACAAGCAGTTCCAGTGGATTGATTCTCCAATTGAAAGATGTTCTATTGGCAGATTGTCTTTGTCCTCAGGTTGGATACTGCACAATGCTTTTTAGCACGACAGCTGTCTCTGCTGTAAGAGGAATTAAGATATATCCTCTTACCCCTATCATCTCATTACTATGCATTTTTAACAATTAGAAATGAATTCTAATTTACTTGAGAAAGAAAAGAAGCACAGTCGAAGTGCTGCAAATTTGTAATCCTCCCAAATTTGTTGAAGTAATTAAAAGATTTGCAACTTTGTTGGTGGATGTAGCCCCTGGCTAGGGTGAACCACATATATCCTTGTTTCCCTTTTAGTTTCATGATTTATGTCTGCCATTTATGATTTATGTGTGCCATTATTGAGAATGTTCTATGTTTCATATGCGTTTTTATTTGAAAATGTTCTATGATTTGTGTGTGTAAGTTAGTTGTAACTACTCCGTAATTCTGAAGTGTTTCGAAGAATGCTCACATTCTTGTGGATACAAGTCGAATGTACATTTAGCCAAAATAACTAAGCTAACATTTAATGTAGTGATGAACACATTTGTTGGAGTAATGATGTACAAGAATGGGGTTAAAAAGTATGGTTAGATAAAAAGTATTATGCGTTCTCCATTTTATAAGCTTGGGGAGTTATATTAAAATTGTTCGTTGAGGCGTAACTTATTGCAATAAAGGTTGTAAGTGGAAAGCAAAGTTTAAGTCCTTGCGGGTACTTACGAGACCTACATGTCAGTTGTAAGACATGGTATGTGGGAATGTGGCTAATGGCAGGGGAGTATGTTCTTAATTGTCAATTGGAAGTTCTCTATCAACATCAAGCATATGATGTTTTATTAGAATGCTCGTAGAGTCATAAAGGTTATAATCTTTTCTTCGTTTTTGTTTTACGTTGCTTACGCACATTTTATCAATGGTTCTTAATGTAGGGGGTACTACAATTGATTTATGCTACTTTTTCTAAATTTGGTATAAGGCGTTATGAAACATATGTTATTGTTTTCTAAAGGAGAAACAAATTTTCCCACCTTCCTCTCAACTTACAGTGAGGTAGCACATGTATGTTACATTGTTTCGAGAATGCTTCATAAAGGAACCTTTTTTATCCTATATTATCATTCACAGTTTTTAAATTTAGATGTTCACAATTGGTAACCCAAGGATTTCGTCCTGATTGATAACTAGGTATATTACAATAAGTATGGCTCAAAGATGTTATACATGATGAATACATAATGGAAGCTACATTAGATGGATGTAAAGACAACTTTTCTCAATCGTATGATGAATATAAAATAAGTGTCCATTGAGAAATCTAAAGGTTTTTCGGTCCATAGGAAGGAGTCCCATGTGTGAAAACTAAATAATGTTTTGTATGGATTGAAGTAGACACCTAGGATGTGGTATGGCATAATTGACAGATTTCCAATGAGATTGAGTAAATAAGATTCCAATCTTTACTACAAGGTTGTGAATGGTGGACCAATGATGTTACTATTATATGTGGATGGATTGGTTCTAATAGGGGATGAGAATCTCATAGATGAGTGTAAGAGGGAATTTTTCGTAGAGTTAGATATGAAAGACATTGGTATGATGCACTATTTCTCGATTCTAGAGGTATGGTAGAGATATAATGAGATTTTCCTTAATAAAGGAAAATATGTTTGAGAAATTCTAAAGAGATTTGGGATGATGGATTGTAAACCCATTCCTACACTGATGGTAATGAACATGAAGTTATTGAGTGATATTTCTTTAGATGCTGTGGATTCCATCATGTATAAACAAATGATTTGTTAGTTGATGAATTTGACAAATGTGAGGCTAGATATATGCTTTGTGGTGAACACATTGAGTCACTATATGGTTGAGTTGAGATGTGTTCACTTGAATGTGACAAAGCATGTGATGATGTATGTGAAAGGTATAGTGGACTATGGATTTATATATGTTTCAAATCATGAGATAAGACTACAAGGATATATTGATTTAGAATTGGGTCATTAGCGTGACAAATTGGAAGAATACATTAGGATGTTGCTTCAGTTTGGAATCAACTATGATATTGTGGTTCGGTAGGAAGCAAACTAGTGTGGCACTCGGTATGTATGAATATGAGTATATAGCAGTATACTCATCTAGTACCAAAGTTGTGTGGATTCAGAAGTTTTTTATAGGGATGTTTGATCTGGAGTTGGAGGTGACTTGTATTTTCTTTGACAACCAGATTTGTGTAAAGTTGTCTAAGATCCTTGCATTTCATGACAAGTCACAAGGATATCAAGATCAAGTACCATTATATCCAAGACATGGTAGAGAAGGGATTTTTAAATATTAGGTATATTGTGAAATAAGAGCATATGGTCAATGTCTTTACTGAGCCTCTATCAAATATAATGTTCGAGTATTTAACGGGAAAGCTTGGTGTAGTGAAAAATGACTTACTTCCCTGAGAGGAAGTGTTGAGTTACATATGTGATTCTAGGGGTAGTAGCACATTGAGTGTGGAAATAATGGTTAGCCATTATTTGGAACGTTACCAACTGAGGGACAAGCTGACCTCACCTTACACAAGGTCGAGATACTTAGTCTTCAATGATGGAAGACCAAGTCATGTGGATTGGCGGATGCCCATCTTTTGATTTGGATGACCAACCTATGTGGGTTGGAGGATTCCTATCCTTTGGATAGATTGTTGGTGTGTGTAAACTAGATCACTTAATTGTTGATGTGTTTGTAACTTCAGAATGTATTCACTTGTATATTTCATATATTGTATTTCATTGATCCTCGATATTCTTATCGGGAGAATCATTAATGTAATAAATTCATGTAAAGTCATATAGGTTAACCCTCCTTGTTGATCGGGGGGAAAATTCCCCACAATTATGGGGCACTAGGGTTCTTATACTATCCTAGAGAATTCGACCCTAATAAGTAATTGTCAATTCAAGAACTAGTATAAATAGAGAATGAGCCTCTCTATTTGTCACACACACTCACCTAGATATAACGCATAGGTGAGAGAGGAGGAGCTCGCTCAAGTGAGAGAGAGAAGAGTTGTTGTAGATCATCTTTCTGTCTTTGGGTTTTACTGCTGCCATTGGTGCTCATTCTATCTCTGAGGAAGTTGTGGGGTTTTCTCCTTTATGGTTTCCCCAAGAAAAATATTTGTGTCTATTGTCTCTTGTGATTGATTGTTGTGCATATTATTCTCTTAGATAAGATCTTAATATCATATTGCTTAAATGATAAAAATCTAACATTAACCCTTGTGGTTAGATGCCTAGTCACCATGGTCTAGATGCTTAGTGGTGCCAACCAAAAGAACTATCTTTTAGGATAGTTTCCTAGTTCTGTGTGAGCCATTTAGTTAACTAGTTCTATGTGATCTAGAAGGTTTCCTAGTTTCATGTGAGATAGATGAAGTCCCATAATGACACAAGGTCCCAAAGGACTATGAGACCCATAAGTTATGAAAGGACGACGAGGTTGTTCCCACTAAAAAGATGTTATGTATGATATTGAGGATCCATCTGCATGGTGTGGATGATGGCTTCTTTGTAAAGGACTTCTAGTGATGGAAATATTCACAAAATATCAATAAGTAAATGGTCAAGTATGGGTCAATGGAAGAAATATGAAATATCACCTTAGAAGAATTCCTTCCTTGATAAGAGGGAGTTTTTATATTTTATGTAGCTTTGGAAGATATTCTTATGTCAGAAAGTTCTAGAAACGAAACCTCTGAAAAGTTCTAGAAAGGAAACCTATGAAAATTTCTAGAAAGGAAACACCTCGAAAAGTTCTAGAAAGCCTCAGAAAACATGGAAATAGAAAATGAATTTATAAATAAAATATGGAAACCTACCTCATTTACACATCAAGCAAGTTCACATCAAGTCAGTGAGATAAGTACACATGAAAGAGAAGCAATTGGAGGAAGACTAATGGGTGAGTGCAAGCTAATGAGGGTCACTTTTGGCGCGTTACATGCAATAGAAAACTAAAAAATTAGGAATCCCTCAACTTACTTGCATTTTTTGAGATACTTACATAAAGTATCTTGCATTTAGTAACAAATATGAATTATAGGAAATTGAATCACATTTATGAATATATAATTTTAATGTATTGAAAATTTCCATCCCTATGTCAATTTTCATTTTTTCTAACAATCACTTTTTATTATTCAAGTAAAAGATAAGGCATATTTTTTTGTGGGTGCAACCTTTGAGGGCCTAAATGATTGTTTCATGCTACAAAAATTTGCATGCATGTAGAAAACATATTGCTCTAGTGCAACACTATTTTTCAAAAATAAAATTAGTATTTTTAATTTTTTTACTAATTATCTAAGTGATCATTACTCAAAAATGGTACGTCTTTTGTGGGTGCAACCTTTGAAGGTCTTAATTCAATAATCATGAAATGGGGTTTTTATATAATGTATATGTCATTGTCTTCTAGCGCACCAATTTTTGTTTTCCTATCAAGAGTTGAAAAAGTTGTGGAAAAAAATACTAACAATGTGTTTTTTGAGTCAAAGAGTTTGAACATAATAGAAATTGAAAAAAAATAGAAAAATATAATATTTTGAAATAGAAATTACATATTTAGAATCTGCATAAAAGTTCTATTTATGTTTAATATTTCCTAAAAAATGATTGTTGGGAGCATACTATAACGAGTGGGTAAGAACGGGCTTCTTCAGAAAATGAAAGAAATGTCTTAGTGCAACTTTTCAAGGTCTTAATGTAATGATGATGGATTGGATTTTTTATAGTGTGTAGAGGTGAGTGTCTAGTAGTGCGAGATATATTTTTTTTATGAAAGGGTTAAGAAAAGAAAACATTATGGCATAAACATAATCAAATTTCTAAAAATATAGTTGCATCTAAAAGGTCCACCAACTTCATGCACTCACCCTAATATCTCAGATTTTGTCTTTTCTTATGTTTTTATATATTTCTATGAGAGAGATTTATATGTGTTTCCCAATAGTTTAATGCTTCATCGGTCATCTCCAACACTCCTCCAAGAGACACCTTCAACCTCTCAACAATATCTTGCTTGCAATCACCGTAATGGGATATCAACGCGAGGAGAAAAAATGATGATGTTTTCCAACTATACATGTATCTCCTAACTTCCCATGTCACGGGGCATATGTTATCAACTTTACTTCTCACACGTGTAATATTTAACTGATTATTGCAGAGAAATGTCATTGGCATACAACATGCAACTCACAAGATTTATTTATAAGCAAAATTAACACATGAAACAAAGAAAATGAATCATTGAATCATACTTTAGATAAACAACATGGGTCTGTCAAAAGAAAATAATCTAGTATGCAAGTTCATCAAAGGAAACCCATGCAAGATCCCACAAAATATCCGTCAAAACCCCTGCAACTATACCAACATGCAAACCATTATCTTCCTTAACACATTCAAAACATTGAAATAAAATTTTGGCTCCAAGAAATTTGAGTTGGATTCCTTCATATGCTTATGCATTCAATAGCCCCATAGTAGTACCTTGTAGTCACTTCATCAAAATGGAGCATTCACTTGAAGAGCTAGTTGTTTGTGGACCTCCATTTTTCCTATAAAAGGAAGCTATGCGCATGAAATAGGAGAAATAAAGAGAAAAGTTAAGATGAAAGAATCAACTTGAGAGAATCATCTTTCAACCTGATTCTTATATTCATTAACATTCCAAGGTCACTCAACTTCTTTCTTAAGAAGTGGAAAGTTTTTCCTTCATCATCCAACATTAGTAAGCAGTTAGGGATAGATCAAAAGACCCCCCAAAGGGAGTATCAACTATCATTTACAAGTAACATTTTCATAGATGACACCATTGTATTCAAGTTTTTCCATTGGACATAATGATTTGGCTAAAGCTCATCTCTTTGTTGTTTTTCTATCGGATTTATGTAGGTTTTATCTTCCAAGTAATCATTAGATGTGTTGTGAGTTTTTCAATAGCTTCAAAATTGCTTAACAAACCTATTAACTATCCACTCACATTGTTTCCTTTCATACAACCTAAAGGTTAGATGTGTTGTAATTTCTTTTTGTAGCTTCGACATTGCTTAATGAACCTGCTAACCATCAACACACGTTCTTTCCTTTCCCGCAACCTAAAGGAAAAACAAGACTACACACTTAGCTCATTTTCCCACAACACCATCCATACTTCATTATAGGTAAATAAGCACATGCTTAACAAACTTAGAATGATTAATGCACTGCACATCTTAAACAACAAAAACTATTTCCATTCAACATAAATTTAATTATACTCATAATAGCACAAACATCTATTAAATTGAAGTTATTGAAAACATGTATATAAAGCAATGAACTATTTATGGCTTTTTAAGTAATAATAATTGAAATTTTTTTAACATTCAATGCTAAATATATTTACGTTCTTTATATATATATAAATCTAGAAAATGAATACTAATCTATAATGTTTAGAGGTAAGTGTTTGATATGCTTTTTAATGTTGCATAAACCCATTAACTTTTCATTTACATGATCTCCCAAGAATCAACAAATACTTTTACATATTAAACAAAACATTTTACTTATTTATAACTTTATTAAATAATATTATTCGAAAATAAAATTTAATTTAATTTTTAAAATACAAATGATGAATCAACATTTCTTTAACACTTATTCCCATACTCATACCAAATCCTCTCTAAACTACAATGTTCTTATGTCTATATGTCTCCATTGTCATAATCAAAACTTCGTTTATGTCCATATCTATATCAAGATGCGTCTCCATCTAGTTAACATAAAACTTCTAAAAAATAATAGTAATAAAACTCATTATGTAATCTATATATAATAAATAAATATTTATTATTATTATTATATAAATTACTTTTCATATTAAAAATTCGATATTATTTTACATTATAAATTTTCCCAATCTGTATCAATTTTTAGCCAATTTTGAACCATGAAAATAGTATTGATTATAAATGGGTTTTCCTTAATAATTGTTATTTTGTTAGTAAAAGCTATAGAATTATGACTTGGGATTGGTAGTGCGATCCCTCCATTTGAGGTTGAGCTTTATAGTTGAATTGATGGAAATTCAATATCTATTTTTTTTTAATGAAATGTAAGAATAGGTTTTTTTAATGAAATTTTAAGAATAATTTAATTCATAGTTTAAAACCCCTTTATAGACTATTGAGGTTGAGCTTTATAGTTGAATTGATGGAAATCCAATATCTATTTTTTTATTATGAAATTTAAGAATAATCCAATCCATAATTTAAAACCCCTTTATAGACCTCCACTCTCGGGTTCAGGCTTCAAATTTGAAGCCTTAAGAGCCCTTCAAAGGCCATTTTAAACGTCATAGAACGCCACAAGGAATTTTACCATGCAAAAAAAATTTAGTTTCATTTCTAGCACTTCAACAATGAAATTGAGTAAGCCTTGGTAAATTTGCAATAGAAGGGCAGCTACAAAATTTGCCTATCGAGGGATTCAGTGGACTATGGGAGACTCGGGACTCAAAGTCTTCCCAAGTGCCCTTGAATAGTTGGATCATGGATGAGGATCTCAGTTCCAATCGACACAGACCACGGTGGCCACTAGGCTGCCTAGTGCCAAGTTCAAGTTAGTGAGTCAAGATTGTGACTCACGATTCGATGTTCACTTTCAAAGCATATAGTGGCATTAGCATGCATTACTCATTCACCAACTTCATTAAATCTTGGTATGAGATGAAGCCACCTGCCAACTCGATTTTCCATTTATCATCTTATTGTTCACCAAGTCACATGATCTCACAACTTACAAGTCACTTGAGTATTTGAGTATATGATGTGAAATTAAGTACTCATATGGGTCATATCTATGGATGGTGAATTGGTTTGATAACCCTCCACTGTCAAGGCTTCGTAAGGAAAAACTAATGGTGTTGTTTTTTGGTTTACAACTTACAAGTTGCAATTTACAATGCATTAAGCAATCTTTACTATATTTGAACCTAACCTGGTCCAATGCAACGTATGTAAGTTTCCAAACTAGGGTTTCACCCAGTGCTACACATTTCTATTATGACCACCACAAGACTGGGATGACGAATCTTTGGTAGTAGGCTAGTAGCACACTGCCCTTTGTTTGTGCTCATGAATCATATCCTATACTAGTTAGTCTAAGATTCTAGGATTTATTCCAATTTCCATTCATTTATTGGGGTCACAAAAATTTGAATCAACACTCCCAGTATCCCACGGTCCACCTAGGCTACTTAGTCTACCTGTCTCATGAAAGGAAGGGGGTTAGGAAGTAGAGACAAAGGCAACTCGAATGGAGGGCCAGCCAGAGAGAATGGTTGTACAATATGCATATAGTCATCTCTAAAGGAAATGAAAGAATTTGTCATATACCTAACTGGATATTATCATTACTTAATTTGTTGGGATGCCTACACGGTAACTCTTGCGCCCGAGCTATTTATGAGGGTTTCCTATGTATACAATGGCTAAGATTTAGAGAGGCTTGTTCTCATCATTATAGCGCCAGTGGGTTTCTCGTGCAAATATCGCTATTACGTCTCCCCTCCTCACTCACCTCACCTTTTGACTTGAGTCCTCTTCTTCTTCTTCTTCTTCTTCCTCGTGTGGGCTCTTTGATCTATGCCCTGAGCACCCTCATAACGAAGAATGATCTCTTAAAGTCTCTGGAAACCTCGATCAAACAATACCCAGTTTTCCCTCACCTACACAGATATATCTATGCTATGTAGAAGCAATTATAAAATGATTTTTTTGTAATCATGTGAAATACACAAACATGCATTCGCCCACCTCGTGCAAGGTAAACCAACTTAGGAGCACTGGGATATTGTGGAATTGAGATGGCATTGCTTCCAAACGGTCTTTCTGTAGATGGAAATGGTTGCACACTCTAATTCCTCGTTGTCTTCTACGGTGGGCAACATGAAGGTTCCACCTTTTTCACAAGTAGGAGCAAGAGAAGAAAAGGTAGAACATTGGGTAGGCTAGATTGAGCTTCCGCGAACTTAAAGAGATTGGTGAAGTTTGTGAAAAAAACATTATGTTGGGTTTATGAGTATAGGAAAGTTGAAGGTCGGGACTCAGACTCTCAAGTCTTCAATTTTATGCTTCAGTGTCTCTCTAATTTCTATTTCCTCTAGAAGATTATGAAAAGCTAAGCTGTAGACTTGGTTGTTGTGAATTTACAGGTATGTATAGCATTTTACACTTGTGTAACATTTTATATGTGGATAAAAGTTAAATGTGTTTCTTGTTGGGGTTCCTTTTGGTTCTGTAAATATAAGGGTTTAAAATTTCTCCATCCAAAATGTTGTTTGAAATTTGTAATGTATTATGCGATTGTGTTTCCACCAAACAAAGTCTCGAATACTCAATAGATGTAACCTTAAAAAACCTAGTATTTAGATGAAATCAAAACCAAAATAATGTATACTTTTCATTGTCTAGGACCACAACTTCGTTTAGGCGAAGGAGCAAGAAGAAAGAGCCTTGTATTTGAGCTCCAAATCTATCAATGTTATTTATCTGTCGTGAATTGTAAACATTAGGTTGAAAGAAAGAACAATATTTGAATATAATTTTTTGAATTGTTCCAATTTCCTTAATGAAATCCAATAGTTGAAAGGATAAAATATTTAACAACTGACACTGTAAATGTTATAGACTCTAACCGCTTCGTTTTATTGTCAGCCTTCTAATAATGGAAACAAGAAGTACAAATTCTCTACCAATATATCTAAACAAGGGAATCCCTCGACGGAGGCTCATGAATGAGGGACTGGGAGTGCAATGATCTACGAAGAACATGATTTCAACATCCTCGTTGTTGCAAACCTTCCAAATGTGTGTTTATGATTCGTCTTCCTTGTTGACTTTGGTAGAAACTAGACACCCAACTTCTAGTGATATTTGTTGGAGAATTTAAAGTTCTTCCTTATAGTGGACTAATAAATACTTAACCTTTTCGATAGGGCTGATAAACTAGATATAGATTGGAGGGACTATCCATAATCTACCTAAAATTGGGGATTTTGTTTGATCACTTCGAATTTGGGTATAAATTGGATATACATTGGAGGGACTATCCATAATCCACCTAAAATTGGGGCCTTTGTTTAATCACTTTGATTTGAGCATGTGGGGAGGATATGATTCAATTCTAAAAATAAGTGCTGAATTTAGGGTTAATAAAAAAGTTTCTTCGTGAAAGCATTAGGTATTACATTATGGGGTTTTTTTTAAGGTAGCCCCAATCACACTTGACCAATAGAGCCACCATCAAGCTAAATCAGTCCTCCATTCAAAGGCCCTTCTAAATTCCAATTCCTTATTTTATCAACGACCTAACAACTGAGTATATCAGGGGCCCTACAGAATTGTCCCTTATCTAAGTTCAATAAACTATATGCTCATGGTTTACCTCACTAATTCCATGTAAATGTTGAATCACTTGGGATTTCTTCTTATTGTCATTTTCTCCTATACATTGTTTTTAATAAATAATAAAATTTTATTATACACATTGTTTTTAATAAATAATAAAATTTTATTATACACTTACAGTTTGAAATGAAAAAAAAGATTTATTTTTTCATGTAAACATAGAAGGGTTCAACTTCTCACCACCCTTCAAAGTGAAATGCTACCCTACCCTTCAAATTTGATCCCTGATCTGGTTGATCTGGTTGTGAGTAGAATTTCTTCAATTATATAATGGGAGTGAGCTAGCTATGGAGCAATCCTCCCTCCATAGGATGGAGGAGGAGCAAAGTCAACGTTAACTTTGCTCCTCCTCCGTCCGATGAGGGAAGATTGCTCCATAGCTAGCTTACTCCTTATATAATGTGAAAATTAAAATTCTGTTATTGCTTTCTGGCATGGTACAAACTGAATTTCAAAACACGTTTTCTTTTGTGTAACTACTTTGACGCCTGCGTTTTGAAGCCTTCGTATGAGCTCTTTACTGCCAAGGAGCCCCACACACCCCAAACAAAAAATATTGAAACGTATTATTAATAGTAAAACCAAAACCCTTATTGGAATAACAGTATAAGAGAAGCTTGATGGAATAAGTCACCTGACGAGTTCCCTATCAGAATGATTTCCAATGATCTTCTGGAAAGAGACCATATCGCCTTTGTGTTCTGCAAGTCTTTTGGAAAGACCACCAAGATTCGCCTCATCAGCGGGCCCAAACGGGAGACGTTTGCTAACATCGAATCCCGCTTTACACAAAGCCAGCGAAAGGCTGTCAGCAATTCCTTTCAGTTGAACGAACTGCAAACCACCGTCCCTCTTCTCGATACCCAATTCTTCAGCCTTCGCGGCGGCCATTTTTGCTGATGAAATATCATAACCATTCTCAATCGTTCGAACATTTAGTAAAATTTAGTGTTAGGACAAACAGATTATATACTAAAAGAAATCCAAGATGTGTTCAGTTTTTTGGATTTTCATTGTGTAGGAGATTTAGAAACCATGAACAAGTTTTTTATGGTAAGGTTTGTTATTACACTAAATACTCTAGTTGTTTAGATGAATATTTGAAAGCACAAGGTTTTATTAACAGGAGTGGTAGTTAGTCAGTATTTTTATATTTTTAAAAGTGTAGTTATACTTATACTTCAACACCTTAATTAGGGGTATCTTTGGAATAGAAGCTAAGAACTATGCTATGATACATGTAAAGTTTGTTACACCAAAACTTGATAGGATTTTGGTTTCAAATGTTCATCAACATCTGCAAGTTTTGGTTTTAAATATTCATCAACATTTATAAGTTTTAGGAAATAACCTTATCGTGTGTAGTTTCTTAAATATCATGTAGATATAACGTGTTTCTAAATCTCTAACGTAATGAAAATCTAAAAGACTGACTTAACATAATGAGTAAACATTATGAAAACATTCAAGTAAAGTTTAGAAAAGATTAAGTTCTAAGTACCAAATCTCAAATATGGTCGAAGTATAAAGAAATACTAAATACAATGACTAAATGCTATGAAAACATTCAAAGTTCGAAGTAGTACCAGATTTCAAATTATGTGTAGCTAGTAGCAGTGACGCTTCGCCCGCGGCAACTTTGTTCAACATCAATGAAGCGCAGGCGTTGCAACAGTGGTCTCTTTCACTATAAGGTCCCTCCGGATTTTCATTTCCCCCGACGGAGCCGCGTGCGAGATTCACACCCATTGAAATACCCTTCTTTTTAGCCTTTTGGCATACTTGTCTGAGACGAGGCAGTGCATCTTTCTGAGAAGCTTGCACATCCCAATAAACTACAGGCTTCCCAGGTGATTTGTTAAATTCAGAAAATGCTCTGTAAACCAAGTAATCAATCGCGGGCTGAAGATTGGTAATGGGTTCAGCTTCCACCAGCAAAGGAAGCGAGACGGATCGACAGGCTTCGCAAATGTCAAACAGTCTTTTCTCCGCTAAATCTAAGTTCACTTTCTCGCTGGGTGTCAATGGCTTTGGCTTAGGGTTTGGCGCAAAGGTGTTATCGTGATCAGGACTAGACCGAACGAAAATAGGCGGAGTTTCTTTCTTCCATGGCAGATTGAATTCAGGATGGAGATACTGCCATCTTAGCAATTGGGTGACTCTATTAAGTAATTTTTCAGTACATATAGCCAGTATGCTCATTGACACAAAACTCACCTGTTCTCACAGCAAATTCAAGAAAATTCAAAATCAAAATCAATGTCCAGATCAATTCACAAATCAAAATATGCATCAAATATTTATTTCACAAATCAAGATTCGCATATAGGAAATACCGATCCCGGGGGAAGAAGCGACATTGAAGAGACGACGATGAGAAATTGCTTGAGATTGGACTCAGCGTCAGCGTTACCTTCGGCGTTTTCCATGCTGTAGTTGACAATGCCTTTCAAGTCGAGCTCCCTCAGTCCCTGTAACAGGCGGGAAATATCGCCAACGTTCTGTATCCTGAGGAATTTGGAATAAGCTTTGTTGATTACCATCTGAATTCCGAATGAATAACTTGAAGTCAAATTTTCGTCGTACTTTAAATTTAGATAATTCAATATATCAATTAACTCCGCCGTCTTCAAGTCAGTCAACGGTCTCTCAACTCTCTCCTCTTCTTCCATGTCCTGAATTGAAGATGAAGCCACTGAATTATAAACAACGATCTCAGTTTCTCTGTTTTCATTCTTATTGTGACCATGAAAGAACCTGTACTGCTGCAGCTGCCATTGTTGGGGAGTAATAAAGTTGAATACTCTGCTTTGGGAGGCTGCGGTGCTATACATCCGATACCAGACTGACCTTGATACCGACGACATTGCAACCGCTCACGCCGGGCACAACCACTGGACCAATCTTGTGAATTCCATTCCTGCCAGTCTCGGGGCTCGAAACCTTCTATGCAGTTCCAGAACTGGACATTATTCTGGCTGCAAACTCCATAAGGCCCGCAGAAATCATAAATCTGGTATTGATCTGTGGGCTGCGACCAGATCATGCTCCACTTGCTGCTTTCGTCGCTCCAAAGGTAGAGCCGAGATTCTCCATCTTTATCCAGCACGAACCGGGTATCGATACGGACCTGAGGTTTGAGAGAGTACGTGAAATAGACACTTGCGGCTGTATGGTTTTTAACAACGCTGAAAACATAGATATATTTCGTTGCCATTTCTGGAAGCCCGCTGAAAATCTCACCGTTCCAGAGCCCACTTTCCCAATAGCGAACAGATCTGTTCCACAGGAGAACAAACTCGCTGGCCCCAGATGGATCCAGCTCGAGAGTGAAAGAACCAGGGGCCGGATCAACAGAACTTTTCCAGGAACTGAGCTTCTGCCCCATCCCAATCTTCATCCCTGGCAACAATGTATCACCGGGATAGTTGAAGCTCTCCCAAACAGTAGTCTGATTTTCATCAATCATAACCAAATTGCCAGAGTACAATATGACTACCTTAGTTGCTTTCCGGCTCCCATTGCTGGACCAAACAGGGTTTCTTTTTCTATTCCCATCGTATAGAACTAGTTGACTCCCATCTTCTGACAACTTTAAGGCTGCACCGCCCTGTCTTTGCAATGGCTGCTCTCTGTTAGCCACCCATACGACGGTTTGCTTTGCAATCTGCGCATACCAGATCCCAACATACCATTTCTTCGTCCCTTTGGGTTGGAAGAATCCGATTTCCAAGGTCCCATTTCGTGACATTCTAGTTTGATTTGCACTGAGAGAGGCGCCCAAAGATATAGTATTCCCGGGAACCTCAGCTGCCTGGCAAGCTGCAAAAACCATAAGTGCGATTAGTAGCTTTTGTAAAAGGGTGTTCTGATGCTTATCCATGGCTATTATTTCTCCAAGCAATCCTCCGGCCAGTAAAACGATAACTAGTGAAGTGCAAGTATTCAAAAGCTTTTAAATCCAGCAAATGACTGGTTTGGTCGTGGCCCTCATAAAGTTTTATGAAAAAGGACTCGGCTACTCTTTGACTGTGGAGTCTGCCAAGAAGATCGAGCGGACAGGAATAACTAATAAAAAAAGAGAATCCCAAATTCCTATGCGATCCAGAGAAGACTATCAGTGGCTCTAAATATCATGTCACAATGAAAGTTGAAGCTATCGATCAAATTTTACATACTCTACTCTACATATTAGATGTTTGAACATATGCTAAATATGCTCAATAGAGACTCATTTTTAAAGGAAATTTTAGAATTAGGAAAAAAAATCTGGAATATTGAAGTTACCCATTCATGGACATGTCGACAAATTGAAGTTACAGATAAAATTTTCTCGTTTTCTCTTGCAGACATGGCCATGAAACCTATCGATTCATTAAGAAGCTATCGTTTTAGGTTGGCCGTCTGCAAGTCAGAATAATATTATAATTTGATTATCTGACTATACTGGATTGTTGTCCACCCGTAGGCCTTATTAAATTCCCATCATAACCTAGGATCTACAAGTTTCACCACTATTCAAGAAAGGATGAAATCTATGATGGATTTGTCAATTTTTCACTTCTTTCTTGTGCAAGGAATCTTTTGGTTTGATATTATGTAAAACATGAAGGGACATGGCCACATATTTGAACCACTTATCGCTCTTATCATTTTACTTGATATATTATTTATGCAATAGTGTTATAATAATACCCTTTGGATTATCTTTCTTGTATTAACATATACAGACTCAATGGATTTCTGCTGGATTTCTTACTATATATTTTATTTTTTCATTACATTTGTATAGAGTTGATAGAACATAGTGAAGCCCTTAAGGATCGACCCATTATCTATGGTAGCATGTATACAACATTTCAATGTATTGTTGTTTGGTTTTTAATACAATTTGTATGTGGTGATGATTAAGGGATTGTGCCTTCAGTTTCGATTTTGAAACCCTTTAATTATAGTAACAAGCTTACACACTGTAATCTCTCGAATTTTTTTTATATCAACCATTCCATTGGATTTGTGAGATGCATTTACCTATGTCACTTCGTAAATTCATGGAAAATTATCAAAGTGATTATGTGGGCCAAATATTTGTAGAGTTTGATGTCTAAATTGTGAAATGATGCAACATTAGGAAACATTGGATAAAGAGGGTGCATAAGAAGGTTGAATTGGGACCACATTAGCTGAAATTACCCCAAATTTGAATTACAAGGTGGAATAAGACATCACGAGGGCATAAATTTGAATTTGTAACTCTTAAGAAGTTTTGTGAAGAGCCATATCATGAGTTGTAACTCCTGATAAAAATAGAAAATCTATGATAATTTATGACATCTATGACAGATTATGAAGTGAATCACATCATATGATAGATTATAACAACTTATGACATCCTATGACATGTTGCAGGTCCTATTTTTAGTCAAGAAGGGTGCTAGAGTTGAAGGGTGCTGGGTCTTTGGACTAACTTTACAAGGAGCGGAAGTCCCGAGTGGATGATTACGATTTTTTCTGTGTCAACGTTTCCCAATACGCTGGTGATGGGAATACCGTTGCTCAAGGCTATGTATGGGACCTTCTCGGGGAACTTGATGGTGCAGGTCGTGGTCTTGCAGTGCATAATATGGTATACGTTGCTGTTGTTTCTCTTTGAGTACCGTGGCGCGAAGATGCTGATCATGGAGCAGTTTCCAGACACTGCAGCCTCCATAGTTTCCTTCAAGGTGGACTCCGATAATGCTTATGCTTCTCAGGTGCAGAAAGGCGGAGAATCTGTCAGAAGCCGAGGTACAAAAGCCGAGAGCAAAATGGCCGCAGCAGCTGATCATCAAAAGAAAACAAGTACTCACACAAAGATCAGTCCCCAAACCAAGAGAAACATTCGAAGGTGACTAGGATGATAACTAATATTCTTTTTTTTTTAATTTTTTGTCTCTATTTTCTGTTTGATTCAGGATTTTAGCCCTAGCATCTAGCTCAGCCCTTCTGGGATCCAAAACCTAAAGCAAGATATTGAATTTTGTGTATATATTATGTATGTAGGGTGAAAAAGCTATCAAGGATGACAGAGAAACTGAGCGATAATGTGCTGGCTGGGGTTGTCATGGTAAGCGGTGTCGTGATTGGTCGAGTGGTGGGATCTAAGGCTGGCCATAAGTTCTTCTGCATCATGCCTGGAGATGTTCTTCTTGCTTCTCTCGATGCTTTTAGTATGGCAATCTCTCTCCCAGTGTCTTGAAATCTTTTGAAGTAAATATTTTAAATTGTGGGTATATGGTAAATATGGTTTCTATTCTTAAATTTCAGATAAAGTTTTAGAAGCTACAGAAGTAGTAGCGAGGGATGCTCTGTCAGTTGCTTTTGAGGCTACAGTTGAAATTGTTGCAAATAGGTATTTCATATTTTGGATTCTTCGTTAACTCTTCATTGTAATGCGAATATTATAAATTTGTGGGTGTTGGTTATTTGAATGTAGGTTTGGCGAGGACGCAGGAGAGGTGACACATGACACATTTGTAGTTGCTGGGCATGTGATCGGAACTGCGTGGAACGCCACTAAGGTTTGAAAAGCCATCAATCCTACATCGAATGGAACGTTATCAGCATCTGCTTTGAAGGATTTGAAGCTCAAAAGGAGAGCAAAGCTTTCACTTCTTCATCCAAATGAATGTACAGTTAACATTTTGCTGGAATTCAATCGCTTCTCTTTACATTTAGTCTCTGCAAGTAGGAAATAATTTTGTATGAATCTCGGTTTGGGCCATGTAAAGGCTAATAATATGTATTAAATTTTAATGAGTAACATTTTATATTCTAGATAAACATTCGTAAATTTTAACTAAACGAGTAAATTGATTGTTATTTTTTAGTGATAAATGATATTGATATCTCAATATCAATGATAATTGATGCCTTAAGTTATTTAAACAAAAATTTGGTAATTCAAATTAAATCTAAAATTTGCAAGTTTGAAGTAATTTTTACGATATAAATATCCTTTATCGGAGTCCTATTGTTTGCATGCCTAGAGAAATATTTCATTGTTATTGTTATTATAATTTTTTTATATTGCTTTTT
>LPNX010892580.1:329764-358207 GCA_001517045.1 Pseudotsuga menziesii | reverse complement strand
CCTGGTAGAGATGGAAGGCATCTAGAAAGTTTCAGTGAGATATGGGTGAATGTTGTATTGGCTAAAGTAGTTGCATGATCATATATTTATGCATAAGAATTTGCCAGTATTAATTTTCCTTATGAAATGTTACTAACCATGCAAATGCATTTGACTTGTAGGAAAGATCGCATACATAATCGCTTACAAGCAAAGAAGAATGAAGACTTGTTCCGAAGAACAAGTGACGACAGTTTCAAGACAAAGAATAATATGATGAATGCAGTGACATCATTGATGCAGAACCTTCCAGTTCAAGAAGAATGATGTCAGGGCGTATTATCGAGACTTGAAGATGAAATTCTATACACTAGATGGATGCATAGAATACTAGTAGCATAGGAAGCTACTTGTCACTCTGGTACAGAATGTTTTCAGTGCATAGAGCACAGAAGACAGAGGGAGTATGATGCTCCACTTCATAGGGAGTGACTACAGAATATCTTGAGGTTCAACATGGTACAACAGGATGAGAAGATTACTGATGACTCTAGGCTTTACTGAGAGTAAAGTGGATTCCAACCTTTGCTCCAAAGTTGAAGGTGGAAGACCAGTGATGCTCCTGTTATGTGTCGATGCACTACTGTTCTAGGTATGGAGGTGTGGCAGAGTGCAGATGGAATCTTCCTTGGACAAGGGAAGTATGCAGTAGAGATCCTGAAGAGGTTCAGGATGATGGACTGCATGACCACACCTATGGCATCAAACATGAAGCTATTGAGTGATGCTTCGTCAAAGTCGATTGATGCTACGATGTATCGTTAGATGATTGGGTCCTTGATGTACCTGAGACTAGATATTTGCTTTTCTGTGAACACATTGAGACATGTTCACCTGATGGTTGCAAAGCACGTAGGGGGTATAGTTGATTATGGACTCAAGTACGATGCGAATCAAAAGATTAACCTGGAAGGTTATGTTGATTCAAATTGGGTAGGCAGTTCCATCAACAGGAAGAGTACTTCAGGATGTTGCTTCAGTATGGGATCAGGTGTGATCTCTTGGTTTAGCAGGAAGCAATCCTGTGTGGCACTGAGTACAGCTGAAGCAGAGTATGTCACAGTTTGTTCAGCTAGTTGTGAGGCAGTATGGCTGCAGAAGCTACTGTCTAATATATTTGATCTCTAGTTGGATGCTACTTGTATACATTGTGACAACTAGAGTTGCATGAAGTTGTCAGAGAATCCAGTGTTCCATGACAAGTCGAAGCATATCGAGATCAAGTATCACTATATCAGGGATATGGTGCAGAGAGGAGCAGTGAAGCTCCTATATGTTGCGACGGAGGAACAGATAGCTGATGTATTGATGAAGCCATTGGCTAGGCTGAAGTTCGAGTACTTCAGAGAGAGACTTGGTGTTCTCCAAATCGAGGCTTCCTCCCAGAGACAGTGATGTGTCCCAAAGCCATTCTGACGAGGAGGTCAGATGTAAGGGCTGAGCCATTCTGTCATGGTGAGAGGATTCAGTTCCTTCCATGTCAGATATGAGTGCTGAGATTGAGAGCCATTCTAACGATTAGGTCAGATGTAAGGGCTGTGCCATTCTGTTCATGGCTAAAGGATTTAGTTCCTTCCATGTCAGATGTAAGTGCAGAAATATATCCTCATTGTGGGTGAGAGTCTTCCATCATTGTGGCGGAGGTGGCTCCTGCCTGGATGGGATTGTACCATTCTGACGAGCAGGTCATATGTAAGGGCAGTGCCATTCTGTTCATGGCTAAAGGATTTAGTTCCTTCCATGTCAGAGGTAAGTGTAGAAATCTCTCCTCATTGTGGGTAAGAGTCTTCCATCATTGTGGCGGAGGTGGATCCTGCCTGGATGGGATTGTGCCATTCTGACGAGTAGGTCAGATGTAAGGGTAGTGCCATTCTGTTCATGGCTAAAGGATTTAGTTCCTTCCATGTCAGATGTGAGTACCGGCCATTCTGTTGAGTAGGAAAGATGTAAGGGCTACCGCCATTCTGATGAGCAGGTCAGATGTAAGGGCAGAGCCATTCTATTCATGGCTAAAGGATTTAGTTCCTTCCATGTCAAATGTGAGTGCTGGCCATTCTGTCGAGTAGGACAGATGTAAGGGTTACTGCCGCTCTCTGGGAGAGTGGAGGCGCCTGGTCCGTTACCAGGTAGCTCATTCAGGGACTGGGGGCCATTCTGACGAGAGTGTAGGATTCATTTTCTACCAGGTCAGATGTGAGTGCACAAATCTCTCATCATTGTGGTAGGAGGGGCTCCGGCCTGGGTGAGAGTCGTTCATCATTGTGGTAGGATGTGTTTCGGCCTCGGTGAATGTGAAAATCTTTCATCATTGTGGTAGGAGGGGCTCTGGCCTGGGTGAAAGTCATTCATCATTGTGGTAGGATGTGTTCCGGCCTGTGTGAATGTGCCATTCTGACGAGTAGGTCAGATATAAGTGCAGATCCATTTCACAGATGTTAGTGATGTGATGTCCTATCATGCTGGTGAATGTGAGTGCTGGGCCTTTCTGATAGGATTGTAGTTTACTACATGATCAGATGTGAGTGCTGGGCGTGCCTTTCTGACGAGCAGGTCAGATGTAAGTGCTGGGCGAAGACCTACATGAGAGTAGGCCTACAACCAGCATGAAAAGGGGCTGGCTCTGTAGAACTTCCTATGACGAGATAGTACACACATGATGATGACTAGTGGAGATCCAGATCGAGCTATGATTCAGATCCAGTTATGATGACTCCGAGAGATCCAGATCGAGTGATGATCCAGATCCAGCAGTAGTGATCCAGATCGAGTGATGATCCAGATCCAGTCCAGTGATGATGATCTAGATCGAGTGATGATCTAGATCCAGTGATGACGTTCTATGATGATCCAGATCAAGAGATGATCCAGATCCAGATGACTTGAAGATGAAGATGACTTGAAGACAAAGATGATCCAGTTGATGCAGAGAAGAAGACCAGTGCTGAAAAATTGTGTCGAAAGAATACCTTCCTAGTTAAGAGGGAGTGTTGATGTATATGTAACTTCGGAATGTATTCTTATATGTATTTTATATATTGTAACCCGATGTTTATTTCGGGATGTTTCTATTATGTATTTGAGTCATATTGTCTTACCCCGATGTTCCAATCGGGAGGATTATTAATGTAAACAAGTCTTATCAAGTCATTAGGTAAGTCCCCATAGTTTCGGGGCACTTGGGTTATTATACACTAATTAAGGTGTAGGCTCGAGTAAGTAATTGTAAGTTAAACCTACATGGTTGAGTGCACTTCAAGTCAACGAAAGAATATAAATACAGAGTGAGAGTCTCTCTATTTATCACTTGCTCTCTCAAGTGTGGCGCACCTTTGGAGATGGAAATACTTTGGCTTGATAGAAGACAGAAGGCTACTGTTGTGTTGGGAGGTCATCTTACTGTTTTGGGATCTCATCTTGTGGTGATACTATCTTAGAGGAAGTTCAGGGGTTTTCTCCATTTATGGTTTCCCCTCCTAAAATCTTTGTGTCTCTTGTCTCTTATGATGTGCTTATGTGATTGCTGTACTTGTTATTCTCTCAGTGAAAATATCTTAACATATTGCTAGCTTAAATGTTGAAAAACTAACAACAACTTATGATTTTTCATGTTTTGGAAGTTTCAATAATAGGTCTCCATTAGTGACCTATTGGGACTTCTACTAACCATAGATACCATATCTTAGAGAAGAGTTGCTTCATGTAGTTCTGTGCAAGATGAAAAGTCAAAGAAAGGATTAGTGTGTACTAGCTGCGATTTGAATCCGCTCGAGTGGAAGAAAGCTCATAAACTTGGAACACATGCTTTAATTGCATATAAATTTCTTGATTTTTAAATGAATCATGCAATATTCACAATGAACAAAGAACATTGAATTGTTATGTGTGAGGAGACAACTTGAAGACGTGTTTTTTCATCATGAATTCCAGACACGGAAAAACACATGTATGGCACGTGATGAGGCTGTGTTTGTGTCCAACTCGATCCCACGGGAGACGAGGGGAAATATGGACTTGTCTGGTGACTTAGATTGCCAATATTGGGAATTTATTCATCAAGAGCATTGTTTTCCAATCCTTTAAGGTCTATCTCTTTCCTCTACCTGAAATATCAAAGTTGGTCCTCCAAGGACATTAATCAACACCTTATAGTTTTGATGAAACTTCCTAATCCAAGTGTTAAAATAAGGTATAGAAGCTTCCCATGCTTAAAATATATTTTCCCTTCACTGAAGGGTACATTTTGGTTAAGGTCAAGACAATGTAGTTCAACAATAGGCTCTACCAATATCAAGATACATAGGTAGGTTGATGTGTTTGATTACATGCCACTCACATACTATCAATATACATGATAGAATTGAGTGGAAACCTTGCAACCCTAAAATCCACAATACACAAATATGCAAAGTCTCTCATAGGTATATAGAAAGAGTGCATACAACTAAAATAACGTCAAGTGGAATCCATTCATGATCCAAATTACATATAAACAAAAATGCTAAATGGACTATAGAGTCCAACAAAAATCACGCTACAACAAATAATTACATATATCAAAATCCTTTCCTATATTGGGATTTTATTTATTAATAGAAACTTCTGCCACCTTCTCTAGGCTCTAGCCCTTTCCTCTGCTCACAATCTAGGAGTTGGTCCTCCAAGGGAATTAGTTAACACCTCGCAATTTTGATGAAACTTCATAATCCAGCTTTAAAATAAGGTAGAGAAGATTCCCAATCAACATATGCGCATATGACATTTAATGTATGCATCTCGCAATTGAAATTAATACAAATTTATGACCTAAATTTAACATGAAAAATGTTAAATGTTTATTCTTTAGTGTAAAATTTCATTATAAGTAGTTTATGTTGTTATTTCTCATACACTAGTTATACATTTTTCATTGCTTAGAGATGCCATTATACCATGTGTATTTTTCTAATGATATTTTTTTTGTATTTATGATTATGATGGCTACTATGGACCATAATGCATAAATTCTGAGAGTGATTAGTCATTTGAGAGATATTTGTTCTGCTTGGAGGGGTGGAGATGAACTTTGATGCTCCTTTACAACATCATTACAGACCATTGTGGATACTATCAACAAATCCAATGATGTGTTGTATAGCATAGCATCGTGCAAAGAGAGAAAATGATAAGAATATGTTGATGGATTAATATATGCTGAGATTAAGAAGCTAAAAATAACCAAAGAGAAAATATATTCACAATTTAGAGTGCTTGGGAAAAATGACATTCCCAGAAACTAGTAGACTACATATTTCAATTGAGTGGTGCATATGTCAACTAATTAGAGATCACTGGAAGGATAGATGGTACATGGTTTTTATATTCCCCCGCACAACAACAACGAAGTATCGTTGTACTTCCTCTAAAAATTTTATGCAGAGTTTGTGATGGGAAAACATATCAACTATTTTGACATGTTGGTGTTCTAGGGTGCTAGTAGATGTATGCCCTGGAATCATCCCAATGTTAGGCATATATATGTCGATCGACAAATTCTCCATCCCATATCAATTTACTGAGTCCCAACATCCATTTTGCACACGATATGATTCCGTAGACATAGGAGGCATTTAAAACGCTAGCTCGGATGATTTCCCGCCACACCACAACTATTCCCTAAGAAATACCCTCTTCCTCTAGTGGGGTGCAACCATCATCTTTTGATGGGAGAGGACCATCAATTGGTGGGGTTTGAATAACGTCCCATGAGCCCCATATTGAGCCACATGTGTGCGCAACATGTGGTCAAGTCTATTATGGTCATGAACCAACACATGCTACCTCTACCATGACTCTGTTAAGATTTCATATGCTAGACTAGATTCAATAGTATTCAATTAAAAATCAAAGCAGTAGCATATCCAAAATCACTAATAGAAACACAATCACAAGATAGACACATTATTTATCGTGGGAAACCCTCAAGGGGAAGAAAACCCAACAAAAATTCATCTGTATAAGATGTATAAAAGACAACCCCAAAAACAAGTGTTCTCCTCCTTCTCTTATATATCTCTCTCTCTCCTATGTGCTACTCAAGTGAGTGAGTCTATGTTCAAATAAGAACCACAACTCCTCTATTTATACACAATGAGTCAACTAACTTTTACCCCAACCAAGTTGTCCCCACTAAACTGTCTGGGCTGACTTCTCCTGGGAAGACTCAAAACAATATATTATATTATTTATTAGGGTGTTTAAGACTTGACACAAGTGGAGGCTTTACCTCATGACTCTATGATGAACAAATACAATAGTACCACCACTCCGGAGGAATAATAACATCTCGTTGGGTTACATTAGGTAAAATAGATTTAGAATATCCTTTGAAGTTACAATATTTCAACACTCCCCATTAACAAGAAGGTTATTCTATTGACAACATCATCACAAACTATAGGAGAAAAGAGAGACAATAATTATAACAGTACATGAGGTAATACATGTATACATCACAAGAAGTTTTTCACAATCAGTAACTGGAAAATTTACTCTTCATCTTTTGCATCACATGATCACTTGATCCTTTTACAACAATGCTTTGATATTTCAATCCTTCGTAGTAAAACTTTGATCTTCTTTATCATTTGCAGTATTTTGATCCTTTGCAGCAACACTTTAATCTTCTCGACCCTTTGTAGTAGAACTTCGATCTTCTCGATCCTTTGCAGTAGCACTTCGATCTTCTTGATCATTTGCAACAACATTTTCAATCTTCTGCAATATCCTTCTGATCTTCTTGATCCTTGTAGTTGCACTTTGATCCTTTCAACCCTTTTTGCAAGATTATTCGATCCTTTCAATCCTTTGCAACCGTACTTCAATTATTTTGATCCTTTGGGGCTATACTTTGATCTACTTGACCCTTTTTTGGTGTACTTAGATCTACTTGATCCTTTTCCTCCATGCTACCTTCAGTACACATGATCTATTTGAGGGATGATCAATCTTGATCACTTTAGGACCTAAGTCCAAGGACGATGCAATCCTCCATAAGCATGATCCATGAAATTGATCAGATGAATCATCTACAACTAAATGTAGATCTCTATTGCACCCAATGCCAACATTATCATCCATGAGGACTCATCCTATACCATCCATACCACACAAGTTAGGACCGCTCCCAAGTGAGTGTTATACTATGGTATCTACACTTATGTGAAGGAATACTCTTCCAAGCAAGAGTATTTTTTGTAGAGCAGATCTCGACCGTATACAAAATGTTGGCCCGTTGTATAACATCCATACCACATAGGTTAGGACCACTCCTAATTGAGTGTTATACTACAAGGTCCATGAGGACTCATCATAGAGAATCCATACCAGCCCTTGGAAATAATGCATCAATCCAAGATCTTTCATCTCAATTTCTTCAGCTAGCTTCTTCTTGCAATATTTGATCTATTTCTCATTTCCAATCAGAAATAGATCATCCACATACACCAATAGTATGACTGGTTCATCGTCCATAATATTCATATAAATATTAGGATCAACTTTACTCTTGGTAAAGCCCATGCTTGTCAAGAAGATATCTATTATGTCATACCAAGCTCTAGGAGCTTTCTTTAGTCCATATAGAGCCTTTTTCAACTTGCATACATGAGTCGCTCTATCTTCGAATTCAAATCCTTGTGGTTGTTCGATGTAAACCTCTTACTCTATCACACCATTAAGGAAAGATGTCTTTACATCCATTTGGTGTAAGTCCCATTTCATCATGGAATCAAGTGACATGATAGTTCTGACGGAAGTGTACCTTGCTACTAGAGAAAATGTCTCTTCATAATCGATCTCCTCTTTCTGAGAGAATCCTCAAGCCACAAATATTGCTTTGTGCTTTTCAATACTTCTATCGACGGCATGTTTAATCTTGTAGATCCATTTCAAAGATACCACACTCTTGTTTTTTGGTTTGGGAACAATATCCCAAACATCATTCTTTATGATCGATCGATATTCTTTTGTCATTGCTTCAACTAATTCTTTCTTCTGTGCAACTTCCTCATAATTGGTGAGTGCTTGATCTAAAAGGTCACACATCAAAGCTATATAACTGAAATATGGCTTTGATCTTTTACTGGTTCTCGTGGAGATTTCAGGTGCTCCATATATTTCTGCTTCTTGTATGATTTATCTTACCCAAGGAGGTTTTCTCTTTCCATAGTAGGGGGATCCTGAGGCTCTAATATGTCATATTCTTCTAATGCTACTATTTCAGGAGATGGTTTAGTTTATATCCTTCTGGGAGGTACATCCTCTTCATGTACTTCTTTAAGCTGACACCTTCTAGACTTCTTAAAAGTTGTCTCTTCATCAAATGCTACATCCCTACTAGTCTCAATATGATGGAATCCTGAAGGATTTGGAGACTTCACACTATCCTACAAATATCCCCTTCTTATCAGAAGGATCCAATTTGTTTCTCTTCTCTTTCGTAATATGTACATATACTGGGTAGGAAAATATCTTGAGATGGATTACTTCAGGTTTCTTTATGGCATACATCTCTTTAGGATGCTTGAATCCAAGAGCACTGTGAGATAATCTATTTTGCACATGTACATATTTTCTTGCAGCTTCAACCCATAGGTGCATAAGGAGGTCTTGGTCATGAATCGTGGTCTTGACTGCTTCCATAATAGTTTTATTCTTTCTTTCCACAACACCATTTTGTTGGGGGTTATAGGGAGTGGTTAGTTCCCTCTTGATTCCTGCCTCCTTATAGAATGCCTCAAATTCCTTTGAAGTGTATTCTCCACCATTATACAATCTCAGTGTCTTGACTCTCTTTCATGAGTGGTTCTCTATCAAGGATTTGAATTCATTGAATTTTATGAACACTTCACTCTTATTCTTCAAGAACTATATCCAAGTATTTCTTATATAGTCATCAATAAATGTGACATAGTACTCATATCCACTCAAGGATATGAAGGGAATAGGAACACATACATCAGAATGGATTAGTTCCAATGTACCTTTAGTCTTTGTGTCACTTTTTAGAAAGGGATTCTTGATGTACCTTCCCTGTGCAAATCCCTTGCAGGTTCCCTCATACTCGATCTTTAGATCTGGTGACCCTGTTACCACCTTTCTCACATAGAGAAATTCTTTATAGTTGATGTGAGCAAGTCTCCTATTCCACAGTTCACTTGTGCTGATAGTCTAAGGGTTGTCTCTGGATGTCCTTTGAGCTTGTATAGTCCTCCTTCTTCTTCTCCAATGACTATAGCATCTTCAAGTGTCTGTCCTTTGGACCAAATAAGTACTTGTCCATATATAAAATCAACTCTATATCCTTTCTTATCTAGATTTGAGATGGAAAGTATGTTCCTTTTGAAACCTGGTACATATAGTGTTTCCTTCATCTTCATGGAAGTCCCATATTCAGGCTTGTAGCTTGATGCACCAATACCTTTGATGGGATATTGATAGTCATCTCCCAATGATACCTTTCGGGGAGAGTTCTTCTCTTCAATTCTTGACAGAGTTGTCTTCTTTCCTATAATGTGCTTAGAGGCACCACTATAAATAAGACGTGTCTTCTCCAGGTGTTACAGACCCAGAGAGTGCCTAGAATAACACATATTATTCTACATCTTCACCTCTAGTGTTCTTTACGAAATCTTTCTTCATCCTCATCTTCAGCTAGATGAGCATGATGCATAACAAACTACCACCCCCGAAATGTATCCTGAATAAGGAATGGATTATAAGTCAATTAAAATGTATTTAGCGTAGTTAATCACTTAAGGGAATTCCATTGAAAATATTTTCTGACTGCATGCGAACCCATGTGAGGTAAATTTGTGTGGTTAACAATTTTGCACGGATAACGATGTGCGATTAGGTAAAAATTTTAAATTTTTCATGCACGGTAGTAACCATCAGCATATTTTTTTACCCATTTCGATTTTACCCAGAACCTCCATCAACAGATGTTTTGACCCATTTCAATTTTACCCAGAACCTCTATCAGCAGATGTTTTGACCCATTTTGATTTTACCCAGAACCTCCATTAGCGGATTTTTTTGGCCCATTTCGATTTACCTAGAATCTCCATCAGCATATTTTTTTACCCATTTCGATTTTACCCAGAACCTTTGATGAAACTAGGTTGTCTACCATGCTTGACCTCACTCACAAACCTAACCTTGTGAACAAACCAGGTTCCTTCTTGAGAAAAAATAGAAAGATAATCCTATGAATCATAGGTTGGTGGATACCCTACATAAAAAAGAATCACCAATCAAATCAGATCAGAAGCGATTCCAGATCAAACCAATTCGGATTGCATGGAAATTTTCTGAACAAAGGGTATAATGTTTTTTTCAGATATGGTTGTATTTCTGTTTGGGATTCGTTTAATGAATGTAATTGCTGAAAATCCATTTTTTTCATTTATATATATATATTTTTATAAGGCTTGTATCATTTATTTTTTAATTTATGTTGTACAATTTCAGATCACATGGGATGTGATTCCAGATCAAACCAGATCAGGTTGCATTGAAATTTTCTGACCAAAGACAATGTATGATGGTGCAAGATAAGTTTGCCACTATCATTTGTATTTATATTTGAGATTCTTCACTTTTATATTTTTATAAGGTTTGTAACATTCCTTTTCTAATTTCCATTGTACATTTTTTTTTCTAACCAGTTTGGCTATAATAGTTATTTACCAGATACTGTATATGCACAGTAATCAATTTTACACCTATATTTTTTATGCAGAAATATTATAGGACTCAAAAGATTTTATTTTGTTGTGTATGCAACGCCATAACCCTGGTTATAAGGAGAAAATAAATTAACAGTTCTTACCAAAGGTTAGTGTAGCATTTATATTTTTCCTATAGAGCTAGATTTTTTTTTCACTGTTTATTTCCAGTTCAGGGATCCCTTGTGTAACCTATGTGGACCCTTTGGGCATCTTGTCATGATTGCAGATTATAAATTTTCATAAATTTAATCATGTTCAGTATAGATCCTAATCCATTTCCACATAAAGAACATAAGTCATTGCCTCCATAAGTTGTGGAAGAAGCATTCTGAATACTTACAGAAGAGGATGCTATACGAGAAAAACAACGACAAATGAAGCAACAATTATCTAAGAAATGAAGGAAGTCACGGAAATTATGTAAAATTGTTAAAAATTATTGTTGGAGTGATGATGAAATAGAGTCTACGGTAATGATGCTCAGGTCCAGCTTAACAATATGCAAATACCTTATCAACTCCTATATTGCTCATCTATGCAGTGTGTTAGGGGAAAAGCTCCAAAATTTGATACTGTTGCCCTTCTTAAAGAAGAAAGTGTTTTAGAAGAGATCATTCTTTGCAAATCTATTGATGAGCTCCATACAGGAAATGTAGAGTTGAAAAAATTGGATCCTTGTGAGAATGATCCAATTCTTTACACTATTGGTACTGGTGGCACATGCACACGTAGTATGGATGATGTTTTTCCCATTCTAATGGTGTATGCAAATGATAGTGGAAAACTTATGCTGCACCATCCTTCATTTTATGAAATAAAATCATAGTTATCTTCAAGGTCATATGAATATCGTTCCATTGCAGTCATCAAGCGAGGGTTTTACATGGGATCTGGGCCATATGTGACTCCCTTATTGGGAGATCATAATTTTATCAAGATTGGAAGAAAGAAATTAATTCAAATGGATGGGCTTCTGATGCACAACACAAATCCATTTTATTTTACCATAAAGGCAACCATGTATGTCCGTATTTATTATGAAAATTTTCCTGGTATTTCCAAAGAAGAGTCATTGAAAATTCCATATAATGTGGAAGTGTTGAATTGTTTAGTAGATGTTTCTACTGGTGGAACATTCTGTTGGGTAAGAACTTTTTATTGTGAGTTGGATGTTATTGGTAAAGACCACCATATTCCCCAAGGTGTGAATTTACATCCACAAGAGGTGTTCTATACAAAACAAGGTTTATTGATATCAACTGAAATCATTGATGGGGAGTATACATGTATCTTTTAATTCCAATTTTTTAGTTTATATCACAATTTTTTTCACCCAGAATATTAAAAAACAAAAAAAACAAAAAACCCAATTTCTTGCTATTCATGTTTATGAATCAAAGAAAAATTACAGAAAACATGAGATGAATAAGTTCCAAATAAAACTACCAACTAGACTTTGGAGAGACTCTTTGTAACAATCACTGGTTGTATGTTCTACTAGATAGAACAGATTCCACATTAAATCATCAGTACATATTGATCACTATGCCTTATTGACTGAGATAAAAAAATGTTAAAAGATGGAAATGTACTAAAGTGGGTATAGTGCACATATGTAAAAGTGTTCAGATAGTATCTAATGCACGGATGACTATATACTAATTACAATGGATAGAACCTTTATCCACTAATGTGAAATGCAAAAATTCCTTGAAATAAAGTGTACCCTCTTCCAAACCAATAGTTTTCTTTGATATCAAATCTACCTGTGTGTTGATTTCCTTGTGAATATGAAACAAAGATAAATCTGAAAATTACTCCCAACATTTGTTAATATTTGTTTCCACTGAACTAGATTTGTAACCTATAACATTGATTTCCCTGCCAACTAGTCAAACATTCATTTTGAATATCCACAATCTTGAAGTAATGTGATCTTTTTAAAGTTAGCAAAGAATAGTAAAGCCTAGCTAGCTATCAATTCAACTCTAGTGTTTGATCCTCTACCACAACCTAACCAAACACGAAAAAATTGATTGCCTAGGAATATGATATAAATACCTCCCCCACATTCACCCAGTTGTGCAACTAATTGTATCTTTATAGTAACTAATGTTATTTTTATATTTATTGCAGGAATTGTTGATGTTTTATTTACTATGAAATCTATCAAAAGGTGGGGCAAGAGCACTTGAAAGGGAGAATATTTTTTTTTTTCGTTTTATTGCTATGAAAGATGATAATCAGACCACTTTCCAACTTCTTGCAACAAATTGTAATGTTGAAGTTGTGACTTCTAGATTAGTTGCCTCTATAGAATATGGAACTCATAATGCATTACCATCATGTATTGGAGTATTTCAGCCACATCGAATCCATCTTCTTTCCTACAAATTTTTCAACCACATAAGGTCTCGTAACATGATACGTAGTGAATCTTTTGTGGAAATTCCTTGTTCAAATGAAATTTTCATGGTTACTTTTGAGCTTATCGCAATGCATGTCGTACCTCCTAGGATTGTGAAGAAAAACAATTCACTAGAGTTCACCATAGAAGGCTATGCGAATCTTAAGGAGGTTATTTATATACATGGCCAACCTTTCCTAATAGATATTAGCTATCATCAGGCTCAAGCAATGATAGTCAACCTGTTGGAAAATGGAGAGTGGGACCGACATTTAGATTTTGGTATTTTTATAATAGCCTACAGCCTCGTGTGTAGGTGCACTTTTCATGGGATTCACACCAATGGGATCCTATCCATCATTGTTATGGATTGGGGATGAAGACTAGTGCAACCCATTTGGAGATGTAAACATTACACCTATCATAAATATGGTGAATTCTATATGAGAGATTTGTGGTGTAATATCTATGATGAAATGTTTGAACTTTGTAATTTGAAGTTTTTATAAGTAAATATAAATCTGAATCTGGGGAAATACAAATAGTATTCTTTGTGTGCTTGTTGAGATTGTTAGTGGTTCAGTCTTGTGCACTCTGATTTTGTAGCCTTGTAGTATTATCTGTTGATCCAGTAGGGTTGCATCACATGACATATTGATGTTGTGTTATCAATGGTTTTTGTTTTCCAAGGAAAAAATATTTATTTTTGTTATGTCAAAGTTTGAAATCAGAATATACATTTTTTCGCCTATGGGATCTTGAAAATATACATATGTTCTATCTTTAAACTATCCTAATAGCTATTTATCCTAGTCTTCCATAATCAACAAAATATTTGGTGAATTCTGTACGACAGATCTATGGTGTAACATGTATGGTGAAATATGTTTTTTTTTTCCCAGGAAAAAAATCATACTTTTAATTTCATAGCAGAAATAGAATACATTCTATATCATCCTATCCTTTACTTCCTCAGAAAAGATTATCTTTTTTAGTAATTGATAGATAACATTTAGCCTATTTACCATTTTGGCTTCCAAGCCTAAATATGTCAACAAGGATCATTGACCAAAGTATACATAATCAACCATTTAGTTTCAGAGTAGGCTACTGAAAGAGGTTTTTGTCAAAAATGATCTTGCATTCCTAGCTTTCATTTTTATGCATATGGCTTGCATTTTACACCAAGTATCCATAACAGTAAAAAAATGTTAAAATTGCACCTCTCATAGATCGACTGTGAGCATATGAGGTTAGATTATATAAAATTAACACAAGGATAGTTTGCTTAATACATCTAGCCATCAAATTTCCAAAACCATTTATTATAAACATTTAATAGGAGGGTTTTGCTTGCATTTTTATTAATCTAGGTGGATATTTCATAAATACAAGACAACCATGTAGTGTTTATGAACAACATGCACTTTCTGAACTGAAATTGAAAAAATAAATGTATAATAATGTGGAAAATAGTAAAACATACCATTTACAACTAAAATCACTAAAAAATACCCAATACTTAGTGTTGGGTGGCCATTTCTCTCCTCTAGGTAAAACTGGGTTGAAAACACAAAAGTTGTCATTTTGATAATTTAACTCTAGACAAATGAAACATAATTTTTAAAACTTGAAAGAGGTTTTTGTCAAAAATATATCTATCTTCAACCCCATGGTGTTAGTTTCAACTGATGACAATTGTATGGACTATGGCGTGCATTCTCCTAAGCCCATTTTTGAATATTTACACACTATTTTTTACGTAACAACTAAGAATTTCAGTCACTAATTTTGAATTTGTCCAAGATACTTGCAATTTTAGTCATTCATGTTCAATTTAAGTGCTATGCATTCCTAGCTTGCGTTTTACACCAAGTGTCCATAACAGTAAAAAAAGGTTAAAATTGCACCTTTCATATGTTGACTGTGAGAATATGAGGTTAGGCTATATAAAATTAACACAAGGATAGTCTTCTCAATATATCTAGCCATGCAATTTCCAAAAGAATTTACTATAAACATTTAATAGGAGGGTTTGGCTTGCATTTTTAGTAATGTAGGTGGATATTTCATAAATCCAAGACAACCATCTAGTGTTTTTGCACAACATGCACTTTATGAACCCAAATTGAAAAAATAAATGTATAATAATGTGGAAAATAGTAAAACATACCATTTCCAACTAAACTCACTAAAAAATACCAAATACTTAGGGCTGGGCGAGCATTTCTCTAATTTGGGTAAAACTGGGTTGAAAACACAAAAGTTGTCATTTTGTCAATTTAACTCTGGACAAATGAAACATAATTTTAAAAAACTGAAAGAGGATTCTGTCGAAAATATATCTATCTTCAACCACATGGTGTCAGTTTCAACTTATGACAATTGTACAGACTATGGCATGTATTTTGCTAAGCCCAGTTTTGAATATTCACAAACTATTTTTTACGAAACTTGAAATTTTAGTCATTCATGTTCAATTTGACTACTATGCATTCCTAGCTTGCATTATTATGCTTATGGCTTTCATTTTACACCAAGTGTCCATAAAAGTCAAAAAAAGTTAAAATTGCACCTTTCATAGGTCGAATGTGAGCATATGAGGTTAGGATATATAAAATTAGCACAAGGATAGTCTTCTTAATATATCTAGCCATCCTATTTCCAAAACCATTTACTATAAACATTTAATAGGAGGGTTTGGTTTGAGAGTACATCAAAACATGTAGAGAAGAATATTACTCTATTATTATATAAATTCACACCAATGGGATCATGTCCATCATTGTTATGGATTGGGGATGAGGAATGATGCAACCCATTTGGAGATCTAAACATTATACCTATCATAAATATGGTCAATTATGTGTGAGAGATCAGTGGTGTAATATCGATGGTGAAATGTTTGAACTCTGTAATTTGAAGTTTTTATAAGTAAATATAAATCTGAATATGGGGAAAACCCAATAGTCTTCTTAGTGTGGTTGCTGATATTGTTAGTGATTCAATCCTAACTATCCAGTCTCATTTTGTAGCCTTGTACTATTATCTATTGATCCTGTAGGGCTGCATCACATGACATATTGATGTTGTGTTATCAATGGTTTTTGTTTTCCAAGGAAAAAATATTTATCTTTGATATTTCAAATTTTGAAATAAGAATATACATTTTTTAGTCTATGGGATCTTGAAAAGATACATATGTTATGTCTTCAAACTATCGTAATAGCTATTTATCCTAGTCTTCCATAATCAACAAAATATTTGGTGAATTTTGTATGACAGATCTGTGGTGTAACATGTATGGTGAATGTATGGTGAAATATGTTTTTTTTCCCAGGGAAAAAATCATATTTTTAATTTCATAGCAGAAATAGAATACATTCTATATCATCCTCTCCTTTACTGCCTCAGTAAATATTATCTTTTTCAGTAACTGATACATAACATTTAGCCTATTTACCATTTTGTCTTCCAAGCCTAAATATGTCAACAAGGATCACTAACCAAAGTATACATAATCAGCCATTTAGTTGCAGAGTAGGCTACTAAAAGAGGCTTTTGTCAAAAATGATTTTGCATTCCTAGCTTTCATTTTGATGTTTATGGCTTGCGTTTTACACCAAGTGTCCATAATAGTAAAAAAATGTTAAAAGTGCACCTTTCATAGATCGACTGTGAGCATATGAGGTTAGGTTATATAACATTAACAAAAGGATAGTCTTGTCAATATATATAGTCATTCAATTTGCAAAACCGTTTACTATAAACATTTAGTAGGAGGGTTTGGCTTGCATTTTTGTTAATCTAAGTGGATATTTCAAAAATACAACAGAACCATGTAGTGTTTATGCACAACATGCACTTTCTGAACCCAAATTGAAAAAATAAATGTATACTAATGTGGAAAATAGTAAAACATACCATTTCCAACTAAAATCACTCAAAAATTCCCAATACTTAGGGCTGGGCAGGCATTTCTCTGATCTCGGTAAAACTCAGTTGAAAACACAAAAGTTGTCATTTTATCAATTTAACTTTGGACAAATGAGACATAATTTTAAAAAACTGAAAGAGGTTTTTGTCAAAAATATATCTATCTTCAACCCCATGCTGTTAGTTTCAACTGATGACAATTGTATGGACTGTGGCATGCATTTTCCTAAGCCCATTTTTGAATATTTACACACTATATTTTGCGTAACAACTTAGAATTCCAGTCATTAATTTCGAATTTGTCCAAGATACTTGCAATTTTAGTCATTACTATTGAATTTAACTGCTATTCATTCCTAGCTTGCATTTTTATGCTTATGGCTTGCATGTTACACAGAGTGTCCATAACAGTAAAAAAAAGGTTAAAAGTGCACCTTTCATAGGTCGACTATGAGCATACGAGGTTAGGTTATATAAAATTAACACAAGGATAGTCTTCTCAATGTATCTAGCCATCCAATTTCCAAAACCATTTACTATAAACATTTCATAGGAGTGTTTGGCTTGCATTTTTATTAATGTAGGTGGATATTTCATAAATACAAGACAACCATGTAGTGTTTTTTCACAAGAGGCACTTTCTGAACCCAAATTGAAAAAATAAATGTATAATAATGTGGAAAATAGTAAAACATACCATTTAAAACTAAACTCACTAAAAAATACTCAATACTTAGGGCTGGGCAGGCATTTCTCTGGGTAAAACTGGGTTGAAAACACAAAAGTTGTCATTTTGTCAATATAACTCTACACAAATGAAACATAATTTTAAAAACTGAAAGAGGATTTTGTCTAAAATATATCTATGTTCAACCACATGGTCTTAGATGCAAATTATGACAATTGTATGGACTGTGGTGAGCATTTTCTTGAGCCCAATTTCGAATATTTACACATTGTTTTTTACGAAACTTAGAATTTCAGTCATTTTTTTTATTAATTTGTCCAAGATACTTGGAATTTTAGTCATTCATGTTCAATTTGACTACTATGCATTCCTAGCTTGTGTAGTTAGGAATATTGCACCTTTTGTAGACAGAAGCTGTTCCTTTGGTGTGAATGGTTCAGATCCAGAACAAATGAGTGAACGACAAATGATGAAGACCTTCCCTAAAGGTTGTAAACACCTAGAATAATGCTTTGATGATGAACTTGTGTACCTACAAACATGTCAAACAAATAAGAACATCAAATCTACCAGAACATTATTTACGCATCCATACTAGTGACTAAGGAATCCAGTAACATATACATGCGAGATCAATACAACAGATATGTGGGACGGAAATCAACTTTGCATCAAGAAATGAACGAAGAAGCTTACAACCATTGCCTTAGTGTTAACAAAATCCTCCACAAGAAAAAAACCTCATGCCCAATAGCTCTAACTTTCTCTCTTGTGCTCTCCAATGGATTGGGCTAGATAGTCAATTCAACAGCATAACAATACCATTCAGTTATCCCCCCTCAACTATGGATATGAGCTTGTATTTATAAGTCTCAATGGATAGGGATAGTTGAGAGAATCGTGGGTGAGGTGGCTCTAAGATCCTACCAAGAGGGATCCCGACTCCAACTAACCCATATTGATAAGGATAAGGGAGGACACAAGGCTCATGTTCTATAAGCCTCAAGAATCTTCTCTTTTTCCATTTTTACCAAGGGTACCGCTTTTGTTCCCTTATGATAGAGCGGTTCAGGTGAGAACCACCTAAATAACAAAACACATCCACAGTGGCACCACTTCTATATAATAGGACATAGGCAGTGCTGAACAAGGTACTGCTCATCAACCAAAGGGAAAGCATGGTGCTAGGTTTTTTCATGTATAATTAACATCCAGAGAAAGTTTCCACTCCAAGCTTGGGATTTAGGGAAAACATAGGGTGTTAGGGATCTCATCACATGTTGGTGACAGGATTTGGGTATTAAAAAATTTCCCCCAAAGCATGAGACTTAGAGGGATACGATAAGCGAGAGCTTTGAGAGAACAAGTTGTCACTTCGAGGTGAGAGTCAGCTCGGTCAGAGAGCGTCGTAGAGTAGGCATCCACAATACATCAATACTTTTGAATCATAGACAAATGTAACTATCTCATGGCTGTGGACCAATAAAAGGCAGATCCATGAGAGGAATAAACAACCATGGCTACTAAAATACAGTGTAGATCCATGTGATAGAGGACTCAAACTTGGACATAGCTACCAGACATACAATGTAGATCTATGTCATACAGACACAAATTTGAGCGTAGCCATGACCATACAAATGTGGATCCATGCTTGATATACAAAAATCCATCGCAACCTGGGGAAAGCAATGAGTGCTAAACAAGTCCCCAGGGTCTTTGTCTCGTTTTCCACAAAGTACAATTCTATCCATGTGATTACAATGTTTTGAAGTCAAACATGGTAGAAACCACTTGATTATCGGCAAATGATGTGAACCGTTAACAAGTGCAAGGGAGATCACCATTGATGTCAATGATTCCCAAGGTACCCTAGTACAATTTATTGATTATGAATAGATGTCTTGATGTCGAACAACCAGTCAATTCTATCGATCAAAGGTCAATGATGTGAACCTATGTCAAGAGCAAGAGAATCTGTCATTGAGGCATACAGATCTCAAGGTATTAAATTTGTTTCTAATACTATTTCCTTGATGATGAGCTGATGCCAACAGGAATAGTCCTGTTGAAGGAGTGCCATGATGAATCCCACATCGACGACACGAAAATCGGAACAAAATTCTGGAATGATGTGAATGAGGGAACCATAAGACTGACTAACACAGAGACTTTTTTTTACTATAGAGGTAAACTTTTTCAACTTCCCTTTGAACATCGGGCGGCATGACAAAAGACTTGGAAACATGAATAGACAAGACAAACACACAGCGTGACGAGGAACAATGCATTCTTTTGAAAGGCTCAAAGGAGTGACATGACTCATGAAAGTGGATTGCCATGGAAATCAGAAGAATACCCAATTGACTGAAATGATATGCAGACAAGTGCCATGTTCAAAGGTAACGAAAAACTGCCATTTATTTGCAAAATGATTCCCTTCCCATAATTTCCCCATCATAGTTGATGAGTTCCTCTTTTGATTTTTTATGATTTCAAAGAGGGTAACAAACACTCATTGTAGCTCATCCGAAGACAAGTCCAAAATCATATGTTTTATGAACCTGAGAGAGGAGGGGTTCATTTCTAAAAGAGGGTCTCTCAATGTTTAATTTAATGATTCCAATGAAAGTTAACTTGGTGTCGTTCATGTTTAGAGAGTCTAAATGACCACAGAAGAAGACTCCACATGGTCCTTTTTTGTAAAATAGTTCATCTGAACTGAAAAAGTGATAACCTACCATCAAATGAATGACTCTTCAAGTGATTTAATGAGCGTGAAGAAGACAAGATCACTCGACAATCTTTTCACATTTAAGGATCCCGAAAAGAGTTTAAAGAAGACTCCACTAGGTCTCTTTTCACAATGAGAGATTTTACGAGTCTGAAAACAACCAGAAAAGGAATCGAAACTTTGAAGCTAAGTTTCGAGAGCATGACCAAAGTGCTGCAATAAATGCTCAAAGACTTTTTTTGTTTTATGGTAGTACAAAAAATTCAAAAACAAATTCCCAAAATGTTTACTGTTACTGCTCTTTACCCTGCAATGATTTAAAAAACAATGGTTAAACTCCCCAATAAACGACATTAAAGAATCATGACTGATAGATTTCAAAAACTATGACATTCCAAAGCCTATAATTCTTATTCAAGTTATGTAAATCGTAAAAAATAAAACATTTTACAATTTACCCATAGTGGAGAGCATTTGGAGCATTTTCTTGGCCAAATTTTCAACTACTGATTCCAGGAGCATCTATCTTCGGATTTACACACTGTCAGTTCCAGGTAATAGCTTAAACCCTGCTCTTTCATTTCAACCATTCATTTTTCATTTTTGGGGGCATTTAGGGTTATTTGAGTGATCTCTAAAAACATGGATGTGGGCACCGCACTTATCCCTTGTAGGATAAGCGGTACCCCGCTAGAACTGCACCTAAAACACTTGACATAGGCAGTGCCACCGCCTGTCCTCAATGGGACATAGGCGATGCCGGTCGTGAGTGAATAGAAATATATGCACAAGGAAAACTAGCTCAAATTTGATGATTTGAATGATTAATGATGTTTCTAACTGGCCTTGTGATGGTTTTTGATAGGTTCCCATTGATAAAAAATGGTCATTCGGAAAGAGAGGAAACATGACAATGATGATACATTTTCCAAATGAAAAGCGGGTTGTATAGCCACGTTGAGAGACTGTGGTATTCTAAATTTTTTCCACACACCCAACATGGTGTCACATGAGCACTTATTAGAGCATATTCTCCAAATGTGGAATCCGGAGAAACAGTATTTTGAGGTGGGTGCTCATGTATTGATAATTGAAGTAGAGGATATCTACTTCCTGATAGGGCCTATCGAGATGGTGTGCTCCCATCTCTTTGACTGGTCCCCATGGAGGGGACATCACTACCCAAGAGTTGATAAACCACCATTGTATTCCTGGGACCAGAACATCAGGGAAGAAAATTCCCATAAAAGCAGTGGTGGATGGCCCTCTACGGACACTTTTATTTACCATGCAGAGAGTGGTGGGGAACCAAGGGATACATCAGCCATCTAGAGCGCATATGCTTTATGCTATAGAGGCCATGGCACCCATAGTTTTCAACTAGATAGAGGCTCTACTCCTGATTTTCAAGGATTAGCTGACCAAGTGTCAGCAGGGGGAACTGAAGCAGATCAGTTTTGGTTCCATTCTAGTGTGTTTCTTTTTTGAGCGGGTCCCCCAGCTAAGACCCCAGATGGTGTTCACTGAGTTGAGGGCACAAGACCCTCACATGCTGATATGGGTTCAGATCATGGCCCATACCGGAGTGGGTAGAGGCAAGGTAAAGTTCGGTGACCCGTTCTTCTGATGGTTGAGAGATCAACTCCTCATGGTGGAGGACTATGCATTTGCGGGCATTGACTTCACTGGTGACCCTGACCTACTGCTCCCACTTGGTGGATAGTGGGGTGATATTGGTAAGAAACAAAAACCCTAAAATGGAAATTGTGTTTCTATGTTTTGATATTTTATATTTTTATGTGCAGTAACAAGACTTGAATGTTTTCATGCAGATTTCGAAGCAGCACGACCTGGGGTATCCTCCCCACTAGACAGGTGAGCCGGAGCCTGTTTTGTACCATAGGGAGATGATGTGATAGGGGATCTAGAGGAGAACCTCGAGAGGTTGACTCTAGACATCCCAAATGCCTCAATTGACAACCTCCCACCGGGTCATTTCAGCAAAATTCTACGTCAAGTAGCCTGGGCAGTCATGTGTTACCATGAGCATCACTAGATGATGGAATGCATGATGTATTCACTGAAATCTGATAGATAGCTTCAGGAATTTTGTATGATGATTTTTTACTTGAAATCCTGAGTGCTTCAGATGAGGTCTCGTGACCTATTATTTGTAAAACATGTTTATATATAAACATACTTCTACTTTGGGTGTTTACATGTCTCAAATGGTGGACGAATTTATATGAGTTTTATATGTCTTTTATAGTTTATTTATAGTGAACCATGTTTGATTTTCATGTCATGAATGGGAAATATGCCAGTCTAGGATGTAATTTGCCAATGAGTCGGAAACTGCATTATCTTCCCTAGGGATATGCATATAGGTAATAGCTTCAAATGACCTCTCCAATAAACGTACCGTCTGGAAGAGACAGAGAAGCACGATATTCCTAATGGTATAGACATGGTTTAAATGATAAACCACTAGTTGTGAGTCCATCAAAACTACCAAGTTACGAACATCTTGGGAGGCAGCTTCAGCCAAAAGAGCTATGATTGCTTGATACTTCGTGATATTGTTGGCAGCGGGACCAATACAAACAACTCTTGAACTGACCAAATCGTAAGCTGGGGAATAGAGAACCCAAGCAGTTGAGGCAAGATTCAAGGTGTGGTGGAAAACACCATCAGCAAAGCCATAGAAATTCATATGCTCTGCATGACCAAAACATGGTATAAATAGATAGAGACACTAAACTCAAAACCATATTGAAAATACTTAAGCACACTAAAATTCAAGTAATATGCATATATACAAGGTACTACACAAGAAATACCTAGGCATAGTACCTCTTCACGTACAACCCATTGTGAGGTTGTCCTAAGGGGATTCCATCATAGTCCACGAGCTCGTAGGGCCCTTTCTCTAAAACTTTGGAAATAACGAAAGGACCGTACTACATGGATTCAAACTTCCCTTTCCCTAGCTTGTCATATCTCTAATCATAGGTCAAAAATAGGTCACCCTTGTTAAAGGAACGAGGTTGGACAAACTTGTCATACTACACCTTGGCACGTTTCTTGTGTTCCTCATTAGCTAAGGCAACATCTCTTCTAGTTTCGTCAAGGTTGTTCAAGTAGAAAAATCTTTCTTCCTCTAAGGAAGTGTTTGGGAGAAGTTCGACAGCAAGTTTCAAGGATGGAATCTGAAATTGAATCAGCAAGATAGCTTCTAGACCATAGACAAGCTAGAAGGGTGTAAAACCAATAGCTTTTTTTATCAAAGTTCTGTAAGCCCAAAGAGCAGAGAAAAGAATATGGTTTCAGCTGGCTTTATGGTCTCCAACAATCTGACGCGGAAACATTTTCAAAACTTTGTTAATGGCCTCGACCTGACCATTAGCTTGCAGATAATGGGGCATTGATTTTTAATGATGAAAACCTATCTTGGCACTTAGTTCCTCCATCATTTGATTACAAAAATGTGATCCGTGATCAGTGACTATGGACTGTGGGACTCTGAATCTTGCTATCACATGATTGAACAAGAAGAGAGTGGTAGTCTTAGCATCCTTTGCATATGCAGGCATGGCCTTCGCCCATTTCATAAAGTAATCAATAGCTACGATGATGTAACAATGCCCCCCAGCTAAGGTAGGCTTACAATGCATATAATCGATCCCCCATTTGGTGAAAGAGCCAACGACAATGATGGGGGGTAATAGAGCAGGGTGGGTGCACTTTTTTGGATAAAAATGTTGACGAGGTGGGCATTTCTTAACAGCCTCATGACAATCTTTAAAGTTTGAAGGCAAGAAATAGCCAGCGCAAAGAATTTTCTAGGCTGTATCCATCCTAGATAGATGGCCGCCACATGATCCAAAGTGGAAATCATTCAAAACTTGTTCAGCTTCCTCGTGGGTAAGGCATCGCCAGAAAATGGAATTAATACCACGTCGATACAAGGTGTCATTCAAGATGAGGTAGTATTTTCCATGGTGACAGATACAACGGCGATCGTCATGGGATAGAGTGGGCTGAAATCTTTGTGTCTGGAGATAAATGAGCAAATATCCATACCATGGGTCAATAGTGCTTATCATGAACAGGAATTCATATAAGAATGAATTGCTGGGCTTAGATTTTGTCGAAGCACAGGGAAGATCACACATGCTCTCAACAAAGACCAAGGATTTCTTTGACGTAGCTTTGGAAAATTCCATATCAAACTCTTGTAGGATGACTATCCACCAGGAATACTTGCCCCTGAGCACCTGACGAGTCAGGATGTAATACATAGGGTTCTGTTCTGCCAATATGGTGGTTGTGCAGAGCAAAATGTAGTGACGAAATTTTTGAACAGCAATGACCATGGCCAATGCCAATTTCTCCACGCAAGAGAATCAAGTTTCAGAATCCATGAGATTCTTACTAGCATAGTAGATCACGTGCTCCTGACTGTTGGGATTCTCCTGCACCAAAACCATAGCGATGGTAGTAGTGGAGGCAACAATGTATATGAGAAAATCCTTTGAATAATTTGGCGGGTGTATCGCGGGTGAATGAGTCAGAGCATGTTTGAGATTATCAAAGGCTTGTTGAGCTTGGTCATCCCAAAAGAACGGAGTGTCCCTCTTAAGGAGACGCATATAACTATATGTTTTCTCTTCAAAATCGCACAAGAAACGGTGGAGGAATTTTTCCTTCCCTTGCAAACTTTGGAGTTCTAGAAGGTTGGTTGGGGCTGGTAAGGCTAGAATAGCTGCAATTTTCAATGGATCTATCTGGATACCATCCTTAGAAACCACAAAACCTAACAAGATTCTCGTCTCAACGCAAAAAACACATTTATGAAGATTGAGCCGTATGTTATAATGACAACATCTCAGGAAAATGTCTCTCAGATGACCAGGGTAGTCCTCCCGTCGCTATGAATGAGCTGGGAGGTCATCAAGGTATGGTTCTACAATATGTTTTATATCATGAAACACATAGGACATAGCATGGTGGAAAGTGGCTCCAGCATTTTTTAGGCCAAATGGTAACTTCTGGTATGCAAAGGTTCCCGATGGGAAAATAAATGTTGTATTGTGCTGATCAGTGGGTAAATTTTCAATCTGATTATAACCTGAAAATCCATCCATAAATGAAAAGATGACAGTTTAGGCATAGTTCTCGATAACTTGGTCGATATGCGGAGTGGGAAAGTTGTCTTTGGGACAAGCTTTGTTCAAATCTATGAAATCGATGCAGACTCTAATGGTGCCCTGCTTTTTATTGACAGAGACGATGTTCGGTACCCATTTTGTTAGAGGTATGGGATAAATAAACCCTGCTTTTAGAAGTTTTTCTATTTCAGCTTTGATAGCTGGGGCTTTTCGTGGATGGACTTGTCTTAATTTTTTCCTCATGGGTTTTGCAGTGGAATAGTTTTTTATTTCATGAACCACAATGGATGGGTCTATCCCTAGAATTTCTTCGTAAGACCAAGCAAAGACATCTCAAAATTATTTGAAAAGTGCTCTATATGCTTCAGATTCTTCTGTTGAGCAGTTCTGCCCAACATGAACATGCTCAAGGGTGCCATGCTTGGCTGATATGTCAATTGGATTTGTTTGAGTAATGTTGCATAGGTTTCCCTCAGAATCCATGTTCTGCAACAATGTAGGAGTTTGAGGTGTGTTGACAATATCAGTAGAAAAAAGGGATGCAAAATCATGGTCTACCAAACTACTGTTGGGGAGGAACGAGGATCTATGATGATGATCCTCCCATATAGTCTCATTCATACTCATGATTTCCATAATGGACTCATCAAAAGGAAAAGTCTGGAAGAGATCATCCAAAATAGGAAGAGAGGGTTCTAACTAGTAGGGCAGGTGGTAAGGGTCCGAAGACACTAGATGAAGGTCATTAGTGTTGTCATCGGAAAGGGTTTGGGAAATGTTGTACATTGCTTCATGCGGATTGAACGAGGTGGAATCAACAATTTGTTTTCCCTTTGGATCATAATCAAATGAAGAAATCATATTTAATGTCGTCATGTCTGTGTTAGGAGGGTTTGACGAAAAAATGCCCATAAGGGAAGAATCCTTCAGCATGCCTACCCCAATCAACTTGTAAGGAGGAGGGGATTGGCCTAACATAGGGATGTTATTAGCTGTAGAGGTAGTAACATTTGGCATACGAAAGTCGAGTTGGTAAATGGTTACAATCCTCCCTATATGTGGAAATTGGATAGCTCGAAATACCGTCGAAGTGACAACAGTCATGGCGTAAAAACAATTTCTTCCTAATAGGAGGTTGTAGTCTAATGGGGCATCTACTACTTCCACTTGAACAAAAACAATTTTTCCCCCAAGCTCGACTGAAAGGGATGGTATGAGACCATGGGGCTGAAAACCTCACCCACCAAAGGCTTTTAGAGTCATTGCTGATGTTACAAGCTCGGGAGAGCTAATAGCTTTCCAACAAGACAGGGACAAATCCGAAGTTGAAGCTCCTTCATCTAAGACAGTTCTAAAGACCTTCTTTCCAACTACTTTCATTATGATTTGGAAAGTGAGTTTGTGAGGTAGTATAGACTTATAGTTCTCGACATTAAAATGAATCAAATTAGTGTTGTCAAGTTCTAAATCTCCTAATGCAGTTAACAAGTTTTGCGTTGTGTTGGACAACTTTGGAGTACTTCCAAGGTAGACATTGCACATGGTGGTTGAGAAATATCTTCCACTACATTATAAAATTGAGTAGCTCAAGACTTAGGATTAAAAACAACCTTCTTAAGGGTATTCTTGGTTGGGCGAAAAATCATGTTGAGATTAGGTTTCTCGATGGTTAGGGGACCAGTAAACAAGGACTCAGGAGAACCAATAGAGGGAGTTTTTCCAGAAGAAGAATTGTCTTCTTTCTTGTCTGCGGATTTGTCATAATTCTGACTTTGAGTTTGAAAGATAATAGTGTCTGAGGACATCATGTGAATTTCCTATGAATAACTAGAATTTCCCTTATTAGACATGTGGTCTATCAACTGTTGTTGAGAGGGAAAAGGATCCGTGAGAACTGCTGGCAGGGAATTACTTTTTAGAAATTGATTGATTTCTTTACGACGAGGACACTCTTTCATGAAGTGGTAACCTCTGCATAGCAAATATGGAGATTGTGCTTTTCTTTTCCCTTTATCATGCTTGTTGATGGTTGGTTTTGGATTCTCCTGTAGGTTTCCAGGTTTTTGGTTTTTAGCTTTACCTTTCTTTTTATTGTTGTTGGGCGTTTGGGTACATTGAATGGAATTTACCTCAACGGAAACCTTGGGAGTTGAAGGAGTAGGGGTGGGAGTTTGGGGTTGCTTGGAATATTCTCCTATTGATGGGGACTGGATTGAGCCAACAATCCCATAAACAAGGTTTTCTGCTGGTGGCTTGGCAGGATCGGTTCTTGGGCGAGGAGCTTGAGGGATCAAGTCATACAACATTCTAGACTGGGAATATACCAAGTCTAGATATTGGGCTCGACTAATGTCTTGCTCTTTGGTAACGACATTGCCCATAGCCACATCTTGGGCGATAGGAGGAAACAAAGATTTAGTAAACCAATCAACTAACAATTGATCCAGGATAGGAGCCTTAATAATTCTTCTCCACCTTCTCCATTGATGGATATGATCGGATATGTGGGTGGAGGTGTTCTGACGTAGAGAAGTTAAGATATATGTACCCGTTTCATAATGGATAGGAAGCTGAAATTGTGTAAAAAAGACCNAATGTGATGATGATGTCATCATCACATTTTTTCAGGTATTTCTTGTTTTTGGGGTAGCGGGGTCCATCAAAAGTATGCAATGTGGGTACTCGTTGGATGTGAAATC
>LPNX010892580.1:256839-329706 GCA_001517045.1 Pseudotsuga menziesii | reverse complement strand
AATAATAAAATAATAGTTAAAATAATAAAATAATATTGATTAATTTTGGAGGAAGAAAAAAAAAAACTACTTTTTGTGTTCGTATTTTCGACATATCTCATTGTGCTTTTACTCAAATTTCGATCGGGAGATCTNTTTATTGAAATTCTATTGGTTCTTGAATTCCAACTCATAAAAACTTATTTTGGCACGTTTTCTTATAAGGCCCATTTTAGACCCCAAATTTCCTCTAATTTGAAAGAACTAAAATCCACAAACAAATGTTGCAGAAGTTCAAGGTACCATTTCGCAGCAGTACCGATCAAAGTTCGTTGGAAGAGTCTTAAATGAACTGAGTCATCCATTAGGGATTTCGAAGAACACCACAAATGGAATGTGATGACATGGTTTTTTTGGATCATCTCCCTTCTTCCTATCGAATTTTGGGATGTCGGATGGTAACTTTACCAGAATGGGAGGCCATGAGGTGTTATGTTGAATGGGATCATTAATCAACTTGGTCAAATCAAGCAATTCCAAAGTTGCTAGGAAAGGTAACTGGTGATTAGGTTGCACATACTGTTAGTATTGATAGGGAATATAAGTACCAGTAGGACCGTAAGTAGACTAATAGATATGTTGTTGTGATGAAGAACCGCCAAAAGATCCACCTACACGGGGTTGATTTATGGGATCAGGACCATTTGGACCACTAGAACCTCCAGGAGGAGGACCTCTAGGGCCTCTGGAACCACCAGGACCATTGGGACCACCAGGACCACGTGGACCACCAGGAGGAGGACCATCTGACCGTTCGGGACCCCTTGGAGGTAAACCTCTAGAGCCTCCGGAACCATTAGGAGGAGGGCCACCAAACCCTCCAGGACCATTAGGAGGGAAGCCACCAGGACCCCCAGGACCACCAGGACTGTTGGAACCTATTGCAGCTACAACAATTTCCCAAACTTCTAAAAATTTTAGACCCTCCTTTTGATTTTATCTAGCCCAAGCTTGTTTAATCTCTTTAAATCTTTCCTGGAAGTCCATTTTTCTCTGCTTAAGAAATTGATCGTCAAAAGCTCAGTCAACTATTTTTTGCCGTTGTTTTGGGAGTTGAATGATCGAATACTATCCTTTTTTTTTACTGACACTACGGAAACCATGGAGTCTTTGTTTTATTTGAACTCTTAACTTTTGATTTTTCAACGATTTTTCGTTGTCAAAAATCTGTTAATATTTGCATCGGGGCATTAGTTATCTATGCCACAGACATTTTGGAAGGGAAAGATGAATGTCCCAACGGACATTTTTTATCCTCGCCAATTCTGTGGCCTTTATTGTTCAAACCTTTTTATTTTTCAATGACCGTGTTTTTATTATCGAAATGTTTTTTGACAAGCGATCGGAGGTTTAGTCCTCTATGATGTCGCCATTTCGGAAGGCTTGTCCTCTGCATTGCCGACACTACGAATGCGTTCAACTTTAAATTTCTAACCTTTAGCACTCAGTGGTTCCAATCACCGATGCGGAACCATAGTTCTTTGTGAGTCCACCACTGCGGCTATCGTTCAGACTATTTGCGTCGATGTCCTAATGATTAGTTTTTTTGATTTACGACGCATAACTATCGGCAGCATTTAGTGCTTGGGATCGCCGACATTGTGAAAGTTTTGAGGTTTGAATTGCTGACGCATAGTGCCTAGAGCTTTTGATCACCAATGATTTTTTGTTATCGCGAAACCCATAGTCAGTCTACTTTCCACCATTGTGGATGCGTAGTGATATATCTACCCGATGTTTAGAGGTTTCACTTACCGATATGGGTTTTTCCTGTCGACAAAGTTTTTTCCCCTCCGTCTCTTTTACTGAACGTTTATATATTGAGGCGGGGCATTATTTTTTTCTTATCCTTGTGGAAAAAACTATGTCTACTCCATCCTTGTTGAATCGAGTTGTACCACCGTGCCCACCTTTCCTCATTACATTTGATTGGCTTGCTATCGTGGAGGTTCTTGGGTCATCCCGCCGACTGCACAGTCTCTTTCTTTTGATTTCTTATTGGTTGTTTGAGAACCATCGTCTGCCCTAGTCAGGTTTTCCCATAGATTGTGTTGATGGTTTGTTAGAAAGAATTTTTAAACCTCGCGGTAGGCTGGTCTGACAGTTTTCTTTGGTAGTAGGGGTTTTGTGAGCCTGATTTTTTGAGCCAATATGGTTTTTTCATCCTTTCTTGAAAGATTAGGTAGTCAGTGTGGACAAGTGTTACGCTGTCCAAAACACCTATTTTGGGGTTGCGTATTGCCATCCGAGGGGGGTTTTTCAGTTTTCATATGATTTTACCCTATTTTCGTGGACACCGGAGGTTTTTGATTTTTCGGTCGAGTTGGGGTTTTTGGTGATGAGGAACACTATAAGTTCTAATGGTCTGAGGTTTAGCAGTAGCAGCAATGCAGTTCATGTTTTATTGAAGAGTTAATTACTTTGAATGCAGTCTAGATTAATGATGAGTTTTCTATCAAGGTTGCATTTTTAGTTGCAGACGGTGGACTGAGAGGATTTATTTTTTCCTTGTCATTTTCTTTTATGCATTAATAATATGTATATTTTATCTGTGAGAATGCATATGGAAGAGGTAAATAGGTTGTTACATTTTTTCTTCATTACTAAAACACATTCTAAAAGCTGAAATGGTCTAAGAACACATTGTGTTTATGACAGGGTGACTATTTCAAAGGAGATATGTCTAAAAGACAAAAGAAGAAGGCCCCTGTTGCTGAGGTAGAACCAGAAGTTGAAATCATCACCAAGGTGGAATACATATATGAAGATACCAAAGCTACTACTAGGGTAGAGACAGATTATAAATGGGGTGAAATATACAAGATAATTGTAAATCAGAATGTGCTTGATGCAAGATTTGAAGAGTTGACTATTTATGCAAATATTGAGAAATCGGCTCTTATGAAGATAGCCACAAGACTTGAGTTGTTCCCATGCTCAGAGGTGATCGGATGGATTCTGCCTAGGGCAGATGTAATTACGATGATCCTAAAAAATACTGCCAAACAGGGATACACTGCATACAGTCCTGCTTATGTCTCAATGGCATATCACATGCCTCTTGCTCAAATTTACCTAACTGAAAGCTGGTTGAAAGAGAGAAATTTAGACCTGGTTGAAACAGTTAAGAGAATGATGATACCAGGGAAGAACTTTCGAACTAGACCATCAGGAGAATATGATACAACCACTCTTTGGACCCCTTACAGATTTATTGCACTAATGCTGAATAGGATTTTTGGGAGAGCTCACGGGAAGAGCTTCAAATTGGGATGGATGCCAATTATTTTCTATGTGGCCACTCAAGGAACCATATTCAGTTGGGAAAACATAGTGTCCAATAGCCTCTCAGTATGCATATCTTCAGCTTTGGGAGGAGTGTCACAAAAGAAGTTAGAGTTCTACCTGAGCTCTATCCTAGTTAATTGTGTATTATGTACCCAATCTTTTCCAGCCTTGAGGTGTAATTGGGATAGGGACAGGACCCCTATATACACCGCATATAAATTATTTTGGGCACACAAATACCATGGCTACTATAGAGAGATATGTGAACATTTCATCATGCCATTGTACACTCTAATTTTTCTGACCGAATGCAACTACATGTCCGAAGAGGTGTTCAAGGTCAGTGAGGAATATGGAGACTATTATTTAACTAAGGAAGGCATGTATATCAGAATGTATGGTGGCTCCAAGGAACGTTCTCTACTTCCCAAATATAACACTGATTATGTGTTGCATCAAGAGGCAGTCAGGTAGGTATATCTTGATGGTGTGGGGATCTTTTTGTTCGAGCATAAAAAGGAAGCATTTCCTACCATATCTTCCTGGCTAGGGAGTTACAAGTTCTCAAAGGTAAAACAGACTGCAGAATTTGTGCAGGAACTAGAGCACTTCCATTTTGGTGAGATGAACTTTCACAGGAATGACTCCCGGAATAAAGTAGCAGAACACTGCAAAGAGGCAAACTTTCATTTTGAGTATACTAACTTCTAGGACAAATATGAAGAAATGTTCAGGACTGCAAAGAATATGAGTGCCTTAAAAAGAGATTTAAATAGAAAATCACTATTGTAGGTGGAAAAGGAAAAACTGTATAGAAGACTTACAAAGCTAAAGAAGAAGAGGCCAGAAAAAGAGAAGAAGATGCTAGAAGGCTAGCACAAGAGGCAGAAAGTTGGCTAAAGAATGAAGAAGAAGAAAGAAAAAGAGTTGTAGAGGAAGCGGCAAAGAAGGAAGAGGGGGAGAGAAAAAAAAATGAAGAAGCAGAGATAAAGAAAAAACAAGAAGAAATTCTAAGATTAACAATATCTAAAAAATATCAGCAGACTACTAACCCAATAGATACATAGGGGGAACATGATCATACAGATCAAGGGCATGGACAAAATAAGCCTAATCCTCGAGAACCTGCTGCAACTTCTGGCAGCACTCAAGGGAAAGCTATGTTTTCTGCAATAAATTTAATCCCTTTCGTGTAGATAGGAGGGGAGTAGATACCTAATTTCAGCACCATTTTCTATGACAAAGAGAAGAAAAGGATTGTCAAAAGAACCAAGAAAAAGGTTGAAACAAGATGGAAATCAGGGAAGACAATCACTGACAAGACTTTGGTGTATGGGGCAGATGTAGATCCAACATTGACAACAAGATTCGAGGTGGCATTAAAACAAGCTACTGAAGATAATGTAGATAGGCTGATGACATATCTTGAGCAGTCCAAAAAGAATGCAGCTCAATCAAAAGAAACATTGAAGAAAGAGAGAGATGAAGGCCATAAGTTGAATAGGAAATTTGAGGACATGCAGGATGAAGTGAGGACTTCAAATAATGAACTCCAAACTCTATAGGACAATAAGGAGGCTTTACAAATTTTTGTAGGATAAATGGAAAAAGATGCTCAGAACAGCTTAGCAGAATTACAAAGGTTGCAGCTAGAGCATCAAGCACTAAAATCTGACAAAGATAACCTTCAGGTGTCCTACGAAACTCTAAGTGCAGAGAAGGTCCAGTTGCAAAACAAGTTCATTGAGTTAGAATCAGAGAAGGATGCCACTAAAGAAAAAGAGAAATAGTATCAAATGTAGGTAGTAGTTGTGGAAGGATAGAATGCTTCATTGACGGCATCACTAAAAGATGCTAGCGAACAGAAGATAGATGTCCAGCCTTTGAAGGAACATGTGCTAGCTCAAAGAAGAAGAATCCACCAACTGCAAATACGCATTGAGGAAGAAAGGTGTAAGATTTTGTAAATAGATAGTAGATTAGAAAAAATATTGGACACCACTTCGTATTTCTTAGATAGATCTCAGGATATTTTGGAGGTCCTGACAGGAAGGATAGTGTGGATAGAAACAATGATGAAACCCCTGCAAAGATACCAGCTAAAGATCAACAGAAGTTAAAGCAGGATTATGATTTGTTGGAATTTGCAGTCAATACTGCAGAAGAATTCAAGAAGACTGTAAAGAAAATGAGGGGATTATGTACTGAATACTACAAAAGAGTGTTGGTCACATACAATAGATTTCAAGTTTCTATAGAAAAAAGATTGGATGTGATACCAGAACATGAGTTGTTCATAGAACATCTGCAGAATAGGTATCAGGAAGATGAACATGAGATATAGCAAGTCAAGGATCTAGATGAACAGATCCTGAAGAATGCAATGGCTCATGCAGCAGTAAGTATCCACCTACTAGAAGACTAGTTGCACCTGAGTCCAGCGAGGATAGAATTAGTTAAGAATCAAGCTACTAAGTATGAGATAAATATCCATTTTCTTGAACCCTTTGATTTTGAAAACATAGCAGCAGAGGCCCAGGTGTGGAAGAAGTTCATAAATGACCATGTGGGCCCCTCTTCATAAAGTGTTCTATTAAATTTTGATTTAAAATGTAATATTTTGTATAAATTATGAGCACTTACTGCAAGACAAAATTTTGGGATCGAAAGGTTGGGGAAGCCCAAAGGTTTTGCTTTTTGTATAAATATAGGAGATTTTCGATGTAATAAAGACTTCTTTCCCAAGCAATTTTTGAGAGTATATTGTAAGAAGAACTACTTCCTTTTGCAATAAAGAATTACAAGTTTCTACTGGAGAAAGTTTGGTGGAATGTTTCAAATGCTTTGCTATGGATCAGTTGAATGTGAACTATTTTGTTTTCATCTTATGTCCATTAACTGTGGGATTGTTCTAACTCATTGCATTTCTGTTTATGTTATGAATGTATTATAGTTTATTCTGTGAAATTTCCACTATGAGTAATGAAGGTTGTCATAAACAATAAGCTATCTTGTTGTTCATATTTTTATTAATGTTCATGTGTTTTGAAATAAATAATATCTATCTTTAATTGTTCATAATACATGTGCAGAAATGCATTACTCATTGTTAACTGTTAATTATGCTCCCTAGGGATAGGTTAGTTAGTAATATTTAGTTTCTTGCTGTGTGTGATTTAGATGCGAGAGAGTTAAGATGAGAGGTAAGAACCTGCGCATCACATTGTGACACTCCTCTTTATCTCTAGCAATCTGCATTTTTAGATAGGCACTTGCACATCACAACTTAAACAAAAAAACTAAAAATATACACGGTGGACCAGGCCGTAACCAGTGAAACCTTTTAATTTGTTACTTGACCTACGGTAGCCAGACCATAAACCGGACGGATTCCCCATACCAAACAATAATGGGATGGTTGGGAACGTTTATTGGGGAGAATCCCTAACTGTTGTTGCCTGCGATTTTCCAGGCCTCAAAAGTTTTTGGCACTAGAAGAAGGGCCACCAGTGCATGGATGGACAAGGAAACTCATTTCCTCCAAATTACTCCACCGTTAATAGTTCTGAAAGTAGTTTGTTTCACACATCCACTCCTGAAGATAAAGACAATGGGTATCTGTATCCTATAGATAACGAATTGGTTGATGATTTAAGAAGAATCACTAGGGCATATGTGAAAAATATTGGAGTATTACCAATCTTTTCTGTCTTACCCAAAAGAGAATATCAGAAGAAAGATCACCATAAATTAGAAGATTAAGTGTTGATAGAATACCTTGAAGAACTGGTAGAAGCAGCCCTACAGAAAGTTGACCAACCTTTGAATAAATTGGGTCCAGATTCACCTTACTGTTCACCTTTTCGGAACCTTGTTCAGTCACCACCTCATTCTCCACTCAAAATCATAGCTCATGTAAATGAAAACCAACCAAATCCACCACCTGCTTGGAAGGCTAGGTCACCTTTAAACCTGGCAGCTCCATTGCATGATTTGCCTCAAGCTTTTGACAAAATGTTGCCTAAGTTTGACCCAAGTGAAATTTTTTTGGTACATGATCATTTGCAAAGTTTTTACTTGGCTATAGAAGGACTATGAGTAGGAGAGCATGAATATGTGGTCTGTAGATTGTTTCCACACACCCTAAAAGGAGCAGTAGCCTCATGGTATTTTGCTCTTCCTACAAATTCAATCATAGAATGGGACACTTTTGAGAGAATATTTAGAAGTAAATATGCAGTCCAGAAAACTCATGCAACTTTAATGAAAGGGTTATGCACTTTAAAGAAAGAAAGGAAAGAAAAAGTGCATAATTTCACTCAAAGATTTGTTGCTTATCTAAAAAAAATTACTGCAACTGATAAACTATCTGAAAAAGCTCTAATTGAATATTATACTTCAGCTTTAGGGCCTGACTTGGCCATGTGTGCTAAGATATCAGTCAAACCTACATTATCGGAAACCTATGAAGAATCTGAGAGGGTAGAGGCTGAGATGGAGAGCATAGAAAATTATCCTATGCAGTCGGAAGGAAAAACTTTTGGTAAGAAACCTTTGTTACTAACTAAACCTAAGGACGAGTGATCACAGGATTTTGAAGGGATGGTGAAGATGATGCAGAAGCTATCCAAAAGAGTGATAGATTTGGAAAAAGAAAAGGAAGCTAATAAATCATATAAGCCTCACTATAAAAGGAGGGAGGACAATAATCAATCTAAACCACCTCCACACAATCCTGCAGCAATGAATTTAACTGATGTAGGCATGGATAACCTTTGCATTTTTCATCAGCAGCTGCATTCTTAGAGGAATTTCCCCCAATGGATAAATTCTATGACATTGGTAATGAATCAGTTATTGGACTCCAAACTAACAGAAACTGATAAGTAGGAAGAAAAGGACAATCAACCCACATAAAAACAAGAAGAGGATGCTCTATTTTTATGGGACTGTGTCTCAATGTTTGATACAGAAGAGGAAGGTTCTCTGAAACAAGAAGAAACACCAGAAACCAATGTGACAACAAGAAGTCAGAGATTGTTAAAAGAAGACAATTCCATACTTTCAAAGATCAAGAAACTTCAAGAAAATATGAAGAAGGTACAAAAGAACACTACAATTGATAAAATACCTGAATTTACCATTACAAGTCAAGATCTTGAGAGAATTAACATGCCTATTAAGCCTATCGAAGACAAGGTTGATAATGTCAAGAAGAATCTCAAAACACCTGAGATGGGGTATGATATTGTGGAAGACATTAAAAAGGATAAGGAAAATATCTCATTATTTGAAATGTGTAATGTGCCTCAGCAGAAAGAAAATTTTTTAAAATCACTTAAAGTACCAGAAGAAGAGCTTCCCACTAACAACCAACCTACAGAAGAAATTGGTGAAGCAAGTGTGGGAGGTAAGTCTAAGTTTAGAACCCCACCATTTCTCCTAACTTTTGAGATTTTCAACTTTAATGTGCACAACTGTTTAGTAGAATCAGGGGAATCATTCAATGTTATGCCACTTTCAGTATACAAGAGAATTAATGGATAGCCTAAACCATCCACTTGGCAAGTTATTCAATTAGATAGGACAGCTATGAAAGTAATAGGAGAAATGGAAGATGTTCTAATTCGCTTATCTGTAAATGAGAAGGTATGTCAATACATCGATATTGTAGTAGCATACATTCCGAATGCTTATGGACTTGTTTTGAGTTGAGACTGGTCAGCAAGACTAAATGGATACTTCGCATCAGATTGGTCACATTTGTGGTTGCCTCATCAGGGAAGTCCCAATCAGATAAAAATATTAAAAGAGCCTCAGATGAAGTACAATGTTACTCAGTTGGAGGGAAAAAATGAACCAGTGAATTCTGTGTTGGGAAATTACTTCATTGAGCTAGAACTAAGAAATTACCAAGCTGAAGAAGCCAGCAGTTCACCTAACACCTAGCCCAATCTCCTTCGATTTTCACGGGCTGATGAAATTGACTGTAAAATAGTATATTTAGTTTCAGATGCAATTTTTAATTCAAGTCCAGTAGAAGTAGATAGTTTTTGGGCCCTTTATTTTGATGGATCTAAAACATTGGAAGGATCAGGAGTTGGTTGTGTCCGAATTGATCCAAAAATAAATAAACATTTTCTTTCTCATAGATTAGAGTTCGAATGTACAAATAATATAGTCGAGTATGAAGCATTAGTTTAGGGACTTAAAAAAGAAATAGAACTAAAAGTGAAAAAAATGAAAGTATATGGAGAATCTGAAATAGTTGCTAAGCAAATTCAAAATAAGATACATTGTATTTCACCACATTTAAAATCCTATCAAAATGAAGTTTGGGATTTGCTTATAAAATTTCATGCATTCAATATTGTATCCATTCCTAGATTAAAGAATGTAGCAGCTGATTTACTAGCTACCTCAGCTGCAAGGCTAGTACCTTCTAATAATAGATGCTCTATTGAATTACTTTTTAGGCCTTCTGTTCTAGATATGATCACCAATTTACGGGTTTTTGACGATGATCAACAAATTTTGGAATGCTTGATGAATGATGAGACTTGTAAAGGAGCAATAATAGATGATGAAGAACATGAAGCAGAATTAAAGTTTGGGAATTTTATTCCTAAGGGAGTCAGGACCCTAGAATGAATGTTTGATTTAAACAACAAGTTTAGAAATCTAGTGAATTTCAACACTCATAGCTCATCCTTGCAATTTGAGCTAATAAATTTGGGGACTGAAGCTGAACATAGATATGTAAATTTGGGAAAGTGTTCTTCTTCGGGTGAAAGGAGTAAATTCATTAGTCTGTTCAAACAGTACGAAGATGTGTTTTCCTGGACTTATGAAGAGCTTAAAACATATGACACAAATATTATACAACATGTCATCACAATTAGAGCTGGAGTCAAGCCTTACCAACAACCTTTAAGGAAGATGCATCCAAAGCTGGAACCTTTGATTCAAAGTGAAGTAAAAAAATTGTTTGATGCTAAAATTATATTCAAAGTTAGACATTCGGAATGGGTTTCAAATTTGGTGCCATTAAGAAAGAAATCTAGAGAAATCAAGCTTTGTGTAGATTTCAGAAACCTCAATCGTGCTTTAGTTAAAGATAACTATCCAGTTCCACCCATGGAACAAATATTGCAGATGGTTTCAAGTTCTGAATTATTGTCATCATTAGACGTATTTTATGGTTACAATCAAGTATTAGTAGCTGAAGAGGAAAGGCTAAAAACTACATTCAGAACCAAGTGGGGAACTTTTTCTTACAGGAGAATGCCCTTTGGACTCATACACTTTTCATCCCATAAACTTTTGCATCCAATGATTCATTGGCAGCGGTGCTTACATAGAAGGAAGATGGGGAAGATGAGTACCCCAAATCATTTATGAGCACTAGTCTAGAGGGAGCTGAATTGAATTATCCAGCTATTGATAAACAAGCTTATGCAGTTTTCAAAGCAGTGAAGTAATTCAGACCATAAATACTTAAGAACAATACTAAGGTAATAGTTCCACACCTAGTTGTAAGATCTCATTTTGTACAAAAAGAATTAGGAGAAAGAAGAGGAAACTGGGCAACAGCTTTACAAGAATATGACCTTGAATTCAAACCAGCATCCATAGTTAAAGGGAAAGGACTGTGTAAACTTATGGCTGAAGGTAAAGACAATGAAGAAAATGGTTGGGACAATGAAGCCGAGTTACATATGGTGGATTTGTGTCCTCTATTCACAGCTCCAGAATCCTGGTACCGAGACCTTGTTCATTACCTTCAAGAAGGATATTTGCTAGAACATTGGAATTCCAAACAACGAAGAGAATTACGCCTTAAATCAGCTTCATATCAGATCATTGATGGAGTATTATTCAGAAATAATTATTATGGAGTTCTTCTCAGGTGCTTAGAACAAGAATATTCAAAGAAGGTCATAACAAAATTACATGATGGGCCTGGAAGAGATCATTTTTCCGGAGATACAATATCCCATAAGATTCTTAGAGCCAGGTATTTTCGGCCCACACTGTTTAAAGATGCTCATGCTCATGTCAGAAAGTGTGATGTTTGCCAGAGGTGTGTTGGAAGATAAGCCAAAGTAGCAGGGCCTTTAAAGCTAGTGATGATAATAGAATCATTCAAACAATAGGGGATTGATATCATTGGAGAGATAAAACCAAATTCTTCCTTGCAGCACAAATAAATTTTGACGGCAACTGACTACTTCACCAGATGGGCAAGGCCATTCCGTTATGCAAAGTGAATGAAAATGCAGTCATGGATTTCCTAGAAGATCATGTCATCACCAGGTTTGGGGTTCCAATTTCCTTGGTTTTTTATAATGCTACTTATTTTTCTTCTATTAGATTAACTGCATTTGCTAATGAAAGAGGAATTAAGTTGCATTATTCTACCAACTATTACCCACAAGGAAATGGTTTGGTAGAGTCTACAATTAAGAATTTGATTAGAGTTCTAAAGAAAACCGTGATAGAAAATTAGAGAAGTTGGCACTTAGTGTTACCTAATGCTCTTTGGGCTGATAGGGTCACACCCAAGAATTCCTTGGGTGTGTCACCATACACTCTTGTTTACGAAAAATAATTTATTCTCCCTCCCAACATTATGCTACCATCCTCCATAATAGCTTAGGAATCTAAAGGTACCGATAATGAAATCCTACAGATTATAATCTATAATATTTTGAAGTTGGAAGAGTCTAGGTCTAAAGCCAAAGAATGATTTAAGCATCAACAGGAAGTAGTGAAACGTCGGTTTGATAAGCATAAAGCTGGAAACAAGGAATTCGAAGTGGGAGATCTGGTTCTTAAGTGGGATCATCCGCATGATGAAAAGGGGAAGCACACTAAGTTTCAATAGTTATGGGTAGGCCCTTTTATAATTGCATCCAAGCTTGGGCCGTCAACTTACAAGTTGCAATATATACAGGGGTGGGAAGAGAACTTACCAGTTAATGGTTTAGTTCTCAAACCTTATTGTTCTTGATTTTTAGCTTTTGGTTATCTTGTACATAAATAAACTGATTGTTTTATTTTAGTTTTGACTTATTGATTTTGTTTGTTTAGTTAGGGTTTGATTGATTTAAATAAAAAGCACAACTTTTGGGTGCATGGGGTTCATTATAATTTTGGAATAACTAAAATCTTTGATTATGAGACTATGTACAATTGATTTATTTGAAAGAACTTCTTCTAGTTTAGCAGTTTTCCTAAGTGGCTATGAACACATTAAAGTCCTACTTAATCCTTGTAAAATAACTCAGGATCAAAAGGTCTAGAATACTATTTCAAGGCTGCACCCATCTCACATTAAAAATTTCTTAGAGGGTGATAGCAAAAGACCCATGGAAAGGAAGCAGGGTAAACAATCTATTATATTTAAATGATCCCATGCCAAGAATTGAAAGCCAAAAGGAAAACAAGAGTAAAAAAATCCTAAGAAAGCAATATGTATCAAAACAAAGCACTAAACCATATTAGTACAGGATTTCCAAAATTCTTCTCTATCCATGAGCTATAAATTAAATACATCTCTCACACAAAAGGACACTATGGATAGAGGATCCTGAATAAAATTTCAGAAAGAAGCCAAAAAGGAGGACTCAAAAGAAAGGACAAAAGTCCAAAAGCACAAAAGTACAAAATGGCATGGGAATGAGGAACAAACGAATATTTCTGTTTACCATATGTTACAATCCTATGGTGTCCAAGCTAGGAGCTACCTGAAGAAAGAGGTAAAAAATGAAACTCATATTCCTAGCCTCAAAAGAGTTATCTAGACTTTGAAATCTTGGTTTCCATTTTCCCTAAATTGGACTATCATCAATGATTAAAAGTACATACATCTACCATTTGGGAAATCCATACATCTAGAAGAATTTAGCATGTTGGTATTTATTCTCAAATAGTCTGTTACTTAAAGAAGAAATTGACCAGAGATTTGTGTTCACCAGGTAGTCACCAATTGTTGCAGCTGCAACAATTTCCCAAACTTATAAACATTTTGGACCCTTGTTTTTATTTTATCTAGCCCAAGTTTGTTTAATCTCTTTAAATCTTTCTTGGAAGTCCATTTTTCTCTGCTTAAGAAATTGATCATCGGAAGCTCAGTCAACTATTTTTTACTGTTGTTTCGTAAGTTGAATGATCTAATACTATCGTCTTTTTCTCCAACACCGCGGAAACCATGGAGTCTTTGTTTTATTTGAACTCTTAACTTTTAATTTTTCGATGATTTTCGTTGTCGAAAGTCTATTAATGTTTGCATCAGGGCATTAGTTATCTATGTCCCCAATGTTTTGGAAGGGAAATGATGAACGTCCCGATGCATAGTTTTTATCCTCATCGATTTCATGGCCTTAATTGTTCAAACCTTTTGATTTTTCGATGATTGTGTTTTTATTATCGGAATATTTTTTGACAAGCGATCGGAGGTTTAGTCCTCTATGACATCGTCGTTTCGGAGGGCTTGTCCTCTGCATTGTAGACACTGCGGAGGCATTCAACTTTAAATTTCTGACCTTTAGCACTTAGTGGTTTCAATTGCTGACGCAGAACCATAGTTGTTTGTGAGTCCACCATTGCGGCTGTCGATCAGACTATTTGCATCGATGTGTTAGTGATTAGATTTTTCAATCACCGACGCATGACTATCGGTGATGTTTAGTGCTTGAGATCGCCGACACTACAGAAGTTTTGAGGTTTGAATTGTCAACGCATAGCGCTTAGAGCTTCCGATCACCGATGATTTTTTGTTATTGCAGGACCCATAGTCAGTCTACTTCCCCCTGTTGTGGTTGCATAGTGATCTATCTGCCCAATTTTCAGAGGTTCCGCTTGTCGATATGGGTTTTTCCCACCGACAAAGTTTTTCCCGGCCGTATCTTTTACTAAAGGTTTATATATTGAGGTAGGGTATTATTTTATTCTTATCCTTGTGGAAAAAACCATGTCTTCTCCATCCTTGTTGAATCGAGCTATACCACCGTGCCCAGCTGTCCTGATTACATTTGATTGCCTTGCTATCATGGAGGTTCTTAGGTCTTCCTGTCGACAGCATAGCAATTTTTTCCAGGTAATCCAACCATGATCTCTTTCTTTTGATTTCTTATTGGTTGTTTGAGAACCACGGTCTGCCTTGGTTATGTTTTCTCGTAGATTGTCCTGATGGTCTGTTAGAAATAATTTTTAAACCTCGTGGTAGGCTGGTTTGATAGTAGGGGTTTTGTGAGCCTAATTTTTTGAGACATTATGGTTTTTTCATCCTTGCCTAAAAGATTAGGTAGTCGGTGCAGACAAGGGTTACGCTGTTCACACCACCTATTTTGGGGTTGCTTATGGCCATTTGGGGGGGGGGGGTTCAGTTTTCATATGATTTTACCCTATTTTTGTGGACACCGAAGGTTTTTTATTTTTCGGTCGAGTTGGGGTTTTCGGCGATGAGGATCAGTATAAGGTCTAGCGGTCTGAGGTTTAGTAGTAGAAGCAATGCAGTTCATGTTTTATTGAAGAGTTAGTTACTTTGAATGCAATCTGGATTAATCATGCATTTTCTATCAGGGTTGCGTTTTTAGTTGCAGACAGTGGACTGAGAGGATTTATTTTTGCCTTGTCATTTTCTTTTATGCATTAATACTCTATATAGTTTATCTATGAGAATGCACATGGAAGAGGTAAATAGGTTGTTACAGTTTTTATTCATTCCTAAAACACTAGCTAAAATCTCAAATGGTCTAAGAACATGTTGTGTTTATGACAGGGTGACTATTTCAAAGGAGATATGTCTAAAAGACAAAAGAAGAAGGCCCCTGTTGCTGAGGTAGAACCAGAAGTTGAAATCATCACCAAAATGGAATACATATATGAAGATACCAAAGCTACCATTGGGGTAGAGCCATATTATAAATGGGGTGAAATATATAGGATGATTGTAAATCAGAACTTGCCTGATGCAAGATTTAAAGAGCTGCCTATTTATGCAAATATCAAGAAATCGACTCTTATGAAGGTAGCCACAAGACCTGAGTTGTTCTCATGCTCAGAGGTGATTGGCTAGATTCTACCTAGGGCAAATGAAACTACGATAATCCTAGAAAATACTACCAAACAAGGATACACTGCATACAGTTCTGCTTACGTCTCAATGGAATATCACTTGCCTCTTGCTCAAATTTACCTAACTAAAAGCTGGTTAAAAGAGACAATTTTGGACCTGGTTGAAACAGTTAAGAGAACGATGATACCAGGGAAGAACTTTCAAACCAAGCCATTAGGAGAATATGATACAGCCACTCTTTGGACCCGTTACAGATTTATTGCACTAATGCTGAATAGGATTTTTGGGAGAGCTCACGGGAAGAGCTTCAAATTAGGATGGATGCCAATTATTTTCTATGTGGCCACTCAAGGATACGTATTCAATTGGGCAAACATATCATCCAATAGCCTATCAGCATGCATATGTTCATCTTTGGGCAAAGTGTCACTGAAGAAGTCAAAGTTCTACATGAGCTCTATCCTAGTTGATTGTATACTATGTACCCAATATTTTCCAATCTTGATGTGTAATTGGGATAGGGACAGGACCCTGGTATACACTGCATTTAAATTATTTTGGGCACACAAATACCATGGCTACTACAAAGAGATATGTGAACATTTAATCATGCCATTATGCACTCTAATTTTCTTGACGAAATGCAACTGCATGTCCGAAGAGGCGTTCAAGGTCATTGAGGAATATGGATATGACTATTTTATTAATTCTTGCACATGATCTAGGAACTAGGAATCAAAATCATCAAAGAATAATTAACAAATACTCATGAATTGGAAATAATCGGAACCAGAAATGGTTTCCTCTCTGTATATTTAATAAACAATAATGGGTTACAATTCCAATCCTGAGCAATGGCTTAACTCCATGAAGAATTCGAATACCTAAGGGAACAATTCGAATTCAGTGAGTGAATCTAGCTTAACTGACTCTCAATCATGCAATCTCACTCAGTTAACCACTTGACCAAAACCCTAATTGACTCACCAAACCCTAACTGAAGTTGGAGTGCAATAAATGACTAAATCTCAACTGAAGGAGATCAAAACACATGTCATAGCAATCCAACCATCAAGTGCTAGTGCTCCATGACTCCAATGAACCCCGATGAGGTTAACTGAAGCTGAACTGACCATCAAAAGTTGGTGGAGGTGCCTTGTTGACTCCAGTTCATTAAATAATAATAAATAATCATTAAATAATATATTTAATGATTGGAGGTGCCTTAACTGACTGTAACTGACTGGTTGAACCACCATTTTGCAATTAGGTGCATTAATGTCACACAGATCACTCCCGGAGTGCTCTAGTTAGCCTCCTTGACTGTAGGAGAAGGATAAGTTAGCCTCCTTGACTGTAGGTACGCGTGGGTGTGACTAGGATGATGGCAATTAATGCTCCACTGATGTCAATTAAGCTTAGGATAGTGGTTTAACTAGGCCAATTTGACCAAAAGAGTGTGTATGATGGTAAATGTCTCCAACACCCCCCCTTAAGCTATACTTAGGAAGAGTTAGAAAACATATGTGCATAAAAATGCTAGGGCCCTAGCCACTAAGGCCATAGGTCACCCTGTACAATGCTGAAAGTGAAAACAATGCTCAAAACAAACTAAGTGAGGAAAAGAGGGAAAACCCAGTGGGAAAACCCCCCCTCAAGCTGAACACTGAAAGTAGTCTGGATCACCCTGATGAACTCACCCCCAACAGTGAACGAAGGTAAGTGAACTTCTTTTCTGAAAATCTCTTGGTGAAGATGTCTGCAATCTACTCATCAGTCAGGCAGTATTGCAAAATTATGGTCCTATCATGGACTAGCTCCCTGATGTAGTGCATGTGAATCTCTACATGTTTGGTCCTCTGCCTGGTAACTAGATCCGTGGATATCTTAATAGCACTCTGGTTGTCACAAAAGAAGACAATGGACAAAGTACTACCAAGATAAAACTCTGAAAGAATGCCTTGCAACCAAACTGCTTGGATGCAAGCATTCACCGCTCCTCGATACTCGGCCTCTATTGAAGATAGTGCTATGGCAGCCTACTTTTTTATTGACCAGCAAATAGGGCCACCACCAAAAATGAATACATATCCAGAAGTTGACTTCCAATCAATAGAATCAACCACCCAATCAGAATCTGTGTATCCAACCAGCTCTAGCTCTGAGTCTACAACATAGTGAATGCCATAGATCTTGGTTCCCTGAATGTACTGGAGGATCCTCTTGGATGCCTTCCAATGAATATCATGAGGCTGCTGCATGTATATTGATACATCATTCATGGAATAACAAATATCAGGCCTAGAATGTGTCAAGTACAACAAGCTACCAATCAGCTGTCGATAGATAGTGCAGTCCATGGGAGGTGTGCTTTTTCCTTCTTCAAGGCTGATCCCTGAAAGGAAAGGGAATGGTGTAGGTCTATATTCAGCCATGTTAAACTTGAATAATAGGTCTGAAATTTATTTTTACTGAGTGACCATAATCCCATCAGAATTTTGCACGACTTCGAGCCCCAAAAATTGTTTTAGAAGCCCCAAATCACTCATTTCAAAGGCATTGTGGAGAGCAGTTTTGATGGCTGAAATGGAGGCAATTGTGCTACCTGTGATCAGTAAGTCACCAACATATTAAACAATGATAATTAGATGACCATCATGCTGCTATAAATACACATTTGGATCTGATATACATCTCTGAAAGTTTTGCGAGAGAAGGAAGACATCCATCTTGGAATACCACTCTCTTGGGGTCTGTTTTAACCCGTATAGTGACTTCTTTAGCTTACAAACCAAAGATGGATCAGTGATATATCCCTCAGGCTGCTTCATGTATATCTCCTCATGAATATCTCCATGCAGAAAGGATGACTTAACATCCATGTGATGCACCTCCCAGTGCTTGGATGTGGAAATAGCCAAAACAAGGCGAATGGAGTCCATTTTTGCAACTGGTGCAAAGGTCTCATGGTAGTCCACTACTTGGACCTGAGAGAAACCTTTTGCTACCATCCTTGCCTTATATTTTTAGGTGATTCCATCAGCAGCAACCTTTTTTTGAAACACACACTTGCATTGAACCAATTTTCTTCTCGGAGGAAGAGGAACTAGCTCCCAAGTAGTGTTTTTCTGAAGAGAATTCATCTCTTCATCCATTGCAACTTGCCATCTTGGATCATTCTGAGCATGGTAGTAGGATTTTGGATCTGAACTAATCATCAAATAGTAAGTTTTAGACAGCAAATTATCAGAACAAGAGAGCGCAATACCTGCTCTTTGGAAATCAGACTGGGTTCTCCTTGGATCATCCGGATTTCCAATGTTGTCTCCTGTTGAGAAGAGTGTCTGTCGGGCCCATGTAGGAAGATGATTTTGCACTTCAGGTTATGATTAAGTATCTGATGATTGATGCACACTAATATCATAAATCAGAGGATCCAAATCATATTTATCACCCCCAATTTCATCGTCCAAATATTCAATGGAATAGGAAGGAATTTTAGCAGTTTTCTCCTTCACTAGTTCCACCTCCTGAAGAGGCTCATCAAACTTGACACTTCTCTCGATGATGATCTGTTTGGTATTGATATCCAGCAGCTTTAATCCTTTAGATTCATAAGGATATCCAATAAATATACATTCTATGCTCTGCGGTTGCAAAGCCCTTCTTTTATCAAGCGGAATCCGGGCCCATGCAGTGGACCCAAACACCCGTAGGTTCGACACATCTGGCTTGTGTCCAAAGTATGCTTCGAAAGGAGTCTTTCCTTTCACTGATGAATGTGGCACCCTATTATAAATGTATTCTGCAGCATCCATGGCTTCACCCCATAAATTTGTAGCAAGCTTCTTTGACTCCAACATACAGGTGGTCATCTCTTTGAGAGACCAGTTCTTCCTTTCTGCTACTCAGTTCTGCTGGGGAGTGTAGGGAATTGAATGTTGGGCCTGAATACCACTTTGGGAGAAAATGTACAGAAAATAATTACTGACATACTCCCCTCCATTATCAGATCTCAAGATCTTGATCTTAAGCCCAGAGGTATTTTCGATCAAGGCCTTCAATTCAGAAAATATTTCACATACTTCTGATTTCTTTTTGAGAAAGAAAACCCATGTATACCTTGAAAAATCATCAATAAAGGTAAGGAGGTACCTTGATCCATTCATGTATGTGACAGGAATTGGATCACTAATATCAGAATGTATCAGCTCCAATATGCTTGTAGCTCAGTTTTCCTTCCCCCGATCGAACTTGTGCTCAGGGTGTTTTCCAATCACACAGCCCTTGCAGACTCCCGTGGTTGCCTTGATGACCGGGAGGCCTTCAACCATGGATTTTTTCTGTAATTGCTACAAATATTTGAAACTAATATGGCCAAACCTCTCATTCCATAGCCTACTAACCTCATTTCCATGAGTTAGCAGAGCGGTGGGCTTTGCATCCGCAACAAAGTGAGAGAACTCATAGGCTTTTGCATGGATTTTTACAATGAGTTTCCTGGATGCAATTTCTATTATCTCAAAATCATTTGGGCTGAAAGAGACTCTCTTAGGCATTCCTGTATGTGTCATCTAATAGACACTAAGGATATTTGCTGCTAGAGACGGTACATACAAAACTTTAGAAAAAAAAACATTTTCTAGATCTACAGTACCTTGTCCTTCAGAAATGATGGTGGAGTCAACTCCCAACTGGATGGGGATGGATTTGCTGGTCTCCAAGGATGAAAAGGAGCCTTTTTCAGCCATCATGTGATTTGAAGCTCCACTATCAATCAACAGTGATTTGGACTTCGAAGTGCTTTCCATGAGGGCATGACCTTTCTCATGCTGTGGTTCCCGGTCTTGGTGATCTCTCTTCCGAAAGCTCTCTCGAAGATTGATGTGATTCCTCTCAAGAAGAGAGGTTGCTTCATCAATATTTTTCTTCATGCAGGCATGTTTAGGGTGAAAACCCTTCCCGCAGTAAGAATACCTGACTTTTTCTTTCCCATTGTGCCCTTTTCCTTTGTTCTTCCTTGAGCCGGAAGATTCATCATGCTGCTGATTTTCAACTCTAGGCTTTGGAGCATCAAATTTAGTTTTTTGATTTTTATGCTACTTTCCTTTACCCTTCACATCTTTGGGTCCCGAGACATGGAGGGCTTGATCACGGGAAGATCGGATGATCCCTATCTGGACAAGATTGTCATGTTCATTAGTTAGGGACTCAATGAAGGCATTGAGTGTAGGCATATTCCATCCAGGGGTTGTGAGCTTCCCCACACGGAATGTAGAAACAAAAACTGAATAATCAGCCCTGAGTTTGGAGAGGATGGCTAGGATGAGCTGATCATCTTCCTTCTCCACTTTGCATTGCTTCAAGAGAAAATCAATATGCTTGAACTTTGTAAAGAAATCATTCAGAGTCTCGAAATTGGAAGGTTGGAGAGACATGAGTTCATTTTAGAGTTGGTAAACTCTCAAGTCATAATGCTTTCTGTATAGAGATTCCAAATTTTCCCATATTTGTTTCGGTGTCTTCAGATCCATAAGGTGGAAGAGAAGGTCATTGGAAATAGAGAGGCACAAGAAACCGAAGGCTTCATCCTTCTTGTTCAAGAATCTTGATTTTTCTATGGCGGATCCAGGCTCAACTTTAGTGTCCATGGTGACTCTATGGAGTCCTTTGAATTTCAACTGAGTTTCCATTTTATCTTTACATGTGTGGAAATTGTATGGAGACAACAGAGGTACTGAGGAGGCCATCTGGATTTGCTTGTAGCGAATGCTTCACCTGTAGAAACCTGAAAATCAAAATAGAAAAGGCAAAATAAGGTCGGATAGCCTACACATTCTAGGCTTTCATCACACCCAGCATAGTCAATCAAGCAAGCTTGATCAACAAGTTCTTTACTTGGGGTATTAAGTGGTAAGCCTTGGATTCTGGTGCAGTGCTGGAATTTTGAGCTATTGCTCACTTCTCATGGAGAAATCTGTCAAAAATCTTGTTCTTGAGAGATTTTTCTTCGTCCCGCCGTAAGCTCTGATACCATATTAATTCTTGCACATGATCTAGGAACTAGGAATCAAAATCATCAAAGAATAATTAACAAATACTCATGAATTGGAAATAATCGGAACCAGAAATGGTTTCCTCTCTGTATATTTAATAAACAATAATGGGTTACAATTCCAATCCTGAGCAATGGCTTAACTCCATGAAGAATTCGAATACCTAAGGGAACAATTCAAATTCAGTGAGTGAGTCTAGCTTAGCTGACTCTCAATCATGCAATCTCACTCAGTTAACCACTTGACCAAAACCCTAATTGACTCACCAAACCCTAACTGAAGTTGGAGTGCAGTAAATGACTGAATCTCAACTGAAGGAGATCAAAACACATGTTATAGCAATCCAACCATCAAGTGCTAGTGCTCCATGACTCGAATGAACCCCGATGAGGTTAACTGAAACTGAACTGACCATCAGAAGTTGGTGGAGGCGCCTTGTTGACTCTAGTTCATTAAATAATAATAAATAATCATTAAATAATATATTTAATGAATGGAGGAGCCTTAACTAACTCTAACTGACTGGTTGAACCACCATTTATCACTTAGGTACATTAATGTCACATAGATCACTCCTGGAGTGCTCCAGTTAGCCTCCTTGGCTGTAGGAGAAGGCTAAGTTAGCCTCCTTGACTGTAGGTAGGCGTGGGTGTGACTGGGATGATGGAAATTAATGCTTCACTGATGTCAATTAAACTTAGGATAGTGGTTTAACTAGGCCAATTTGACCAAAAGAGTGTGTATGATGGTAAATGTCTCCAACATGTTTAACTAAGGAAGGCATGTATATCAGAATGTATGGTGGCTCCAGGGCACCTTCTCTACTTCCCAAATATACCAATGATTATGTGCTGCATAAAGAGGTAGTCAGGCAGGTATATCTTGATGGTGTGGGGATTTTTTTTTCGAGCATAAAAAGGGAGCATTTCCTACCATACCTTTTTGGCTAGGGAGTTACAAGTTCTCAAAGGTAAAACAAACTACAAAATTTGTGCAGGAACTGGAGCACTTCCATTTTGGTGAGATGAAATTTCACAGGAATGACTCCCAGAATAAAGTAGCAGAACACTGCAAAGAGGCAAACGTTCATTTTGAGTATACTAACTTCTGGGACAAAGATAAAGAAACGTTCAGGAGTGCAAAGAGTATGACTTCCTTAAAAAAGGGATTTAAACAGAACACTATTGTAGGCAGAAAAGGAAAAATTATATAGAAGACTAAGACAATTGAAGAAGAAGAGGCTAGAAAAAGAGAAGAAGATGCTAGAAGGCTAGCACAAGAGGAAAAAATATGGCTAAAGAATGAAGAAGAAGAAAGAAAGAGAGCTGCAGAGGAACCAGCAAAGAAGGAAGAGGAGGAGAGAAAAAGAAATGAAGAAGCAGAGATAAAGAAAAGACAAGAAAAAAGTATGAGATTAATAGGATCTAAAAAATATCAGTAGTTTACTAACTCGATAGATACACAGGGGGAAGATGATCATACAGATCAAGGGCGTGGACAAGATAATCCTAATCCCCAGGAGCCTGCTACAACTTCTGGAAGCACTCAAGGCCAAGCTATGTTTTCTACAATAAATTTGATCCCTTTCATGTAGATAGGAGGGGAGGAGATACCTGATTTCAGCACCATTTTCTATGACAAAGAGAAGAAAAGGATTGTCAAAAGAACCGAGAAAAAAGGTTGAAACATGAGGACAATCGGGGAAGATGATCATTGACAAGACTTTGGTGTATCATATGGATGTATATTAGAGATTGACAACAAGATCTGGGGTGGCGTTAAACCAAGCTATTGAAGATAATGTAGATAGGCTGATGACAGATCTTGAGCAGTCCAAAAAGAATGCAGCTCAATTAAAAGAAACATTGAAGAAAGAGAGAGATGAAGGCCATAAGTTGAAGAGGAAATTTGAGGACATGCAGAATGAAGTGAGGACTTCAAAGAATGAAATCCAGACTTTGCAGGCCAATAAGGAGGATTTAGAAATTTCTGTAGGAAAAATGGAAAAAGATGCTCAAAACAGCTTAACAGAATTACAAAGGTTGCAGCTAGAGCATCAAGCACTGAAATCTGAGAAAGATAACCTTCAGGTGTCCTACAAAACTCTAAGTGTGGAGAAGGTACAGTTGCAAAATAGGGTCATTGAGTTAGAATTAGAGAAGGATGCCACTGAAGAAAAAGAGAAACAGTGTAGAAGGAGCAAGTCAATAAAAGTCTACTTGAACAAGGACCGACTTAGTCAATCAACTGACTAAGTCGATGGGTCGACTTAGTCGATCAACAATGTAGAGACTGAACTGAGTTCTCATCTGGCTCAACAGCCTAATATATATGATTTACAGAATGGTTACAAAATAACTACCTGTCGGTTCGATGAACCGATGCAACCCGATTAGAAGAAATCTTGGACACCACTTCGTATTTATTAAACAGATCTCAGGATATTTTGGAGGTCCTGACAGGAAGGATAGTGTGGATAGAAACAAATGATGAAACCCCTGCGGAGCTACCAGCTAAATATCGACAAAGATTAAAGCAGGATTATGATTTGTTGGAATTTGTAGTCAATACTGTGGAAGAATTCAAGAAGACTGTAATGAAAATGAGGGGATTATGTGCTGAATACTATAGAAGAGCGCTGGTCACATACAATAGATGCCAACTTTCTATAAAAAAAAGATTGGATGTGATACCACAACATGAGCTGTTCACAGAACATCTACAAAATAGGTATCAGGAAGATGAATAGGAGATCCAGCAAGTCAAGGATCTAGATGAACAAATTCTTAAGAATGCAGTGGCTCATGCAGCAGTAAGTATCCACCTAATAGAAAACAAGTTGTGCCTAAGTCCGGTGAGAATAGCAGTAGTTAAGAATCAAGCTACTAAGTATGTGATAAATATTCATTTTCTTGAACCCTCCGATTTTGAAAACATAGCAGCAGAGGCCCAGGCATGGAAGAAGTTCATAAATGACCAAGTGGGCCCCTCTTCATAAAGTGTTCTATTAAATTTTGATTTAAAATGTAATATGTTGTATAGATTATGAGCACTTACTAGAAGAAATTTTTTTGGGATCGAATGGTTGGGGAAGCCCAAAAGTCATTTGGGCGCAGCCCAAAGGTTTTGATTTTTGTATAAATATAGGAGAGTTTCGATGTAATAAAGACTTCTTTCCCAAGCAATTTTTGAGAGTATATTGTAAGAAGAACTACTTCCTTTTGCAATAAATAATTACAAGTTTCTACTGCAGAAAGTTTGGTGGAATGTTTCAAATGCTTTGCTATGGATCAGTTGAATGTGAACTATTTTTTTTTTTAGCTTATGTCCATTAACTGTGAGATTGTTCTAACTCATTGCATTTCTGTTTATGTTATGAATGTCTTATATTTTATTCTATGAAATTGCCACTGTGAGTAATGAAGGTTGTCATAAACAATAAGCTATCTTGTTGTTTATATTTTATTAATGTTCATGTGTTCTGAAATAAATAATAACTATCTACAATTGTTCATAATACATGTGCAGAAATGCATTACTCATTGTTAACAGTTAATTCTGCTCCCTAGGGATAGGATAGTTAGTGATATTTACTTTCTTCCTGTGTGTGATTTAGATGTGAGAGAGTTAAGAGGAGAGGTAAGAACCTGCACATCACATTGTGACACTCCTCGTTATCTCTATCAATCTGCATTTTTAGATAGGAACTTGCACATCATAACTTAAACATAAAAACTAAAAATATACACAGTGGCCTGGGTTGTAACCAGTAAAACCTTTTAATTTGTTACTTGACCTATGGTAGTCAGACCCTAAACCGAACGGATTACCCATACCAAATCGTAACGAGCCAGTGGGAATGTTTATTAGGGAGAACCCCTAAATGTTGTTAGCTGTGATTTTCCAGGCCTCAACAGGACCATAAGGAGGAAAGCCGCCATGCCCTCTAGGAACATTAGGCCCCCAAAAGGGAGGACCTTCGTAAGGCGGTCCTCCAGCACCCCCAGCAGTATGTATAGGTATCCCTCCCATAGATGACATGTAGGACTAGTTAGGTTGCCCCCATGGAGTGAAAGTGTTACTAGGATAAGGAATTCCTATAGGGGTAGGATGGTAATTGATATTTCCTATAGGTACTTGATTTGTTGTGTAACAGTAACCCCAAGAGGTTTGATTTTTTATAGGTTGTGCCCCCAAGGGATGACCTGAACTAGATGGGGGTTTAACCACATTCGTACAAGTAGTAGGGACATAGACTGTAGATTTCTCTATACTAGAGGTCTGTCCATGACTAGCTGCAATTCCAGTGACATGTAATGTAGGTCATGTCGAGGGTTTCCCCCGAGCACTAGAAGGTATTGATGAAACAGGAATTGAATGTTTTTCCCTAGGTGTAGAAGACCCGAGAGGATTTGGAACAGACATAATATGGGAGGTGGTAGGGTTGGTAGTTTGACCTGGATTATGCAGAGTCACAACGCGATCTAGAATAGGTTCAATGGGTTTCATAGAATCAGCAAGTGAGCGATATCGCCTGAGAAAAAACTATTGGGAGAGATGGTGGTGTACCCAATATGTTATTTATTTTCTTCTCAAGTTCTCTTGCACAGAGAATAGCTTCCTGTTATTGTCTACGTTATTCTTCATTTGGTGAAATATCTTCAAAAGAGGTTGGATGTGTGCCAAACAAAGCAATGACCTGTCCCATAGAGGTATCCCAAAATGGAGCATTGGGACCATAAAATGGATGGGTAATATCATCAACATGACCTTCTATAAGAGAATGGAATGAAATATTACCCCTAGAAGGTTGTTGAATCAAGGAAGGACCATGCGAAGGATATGGATGTCTGCTTTCTGCAACCACATTTTCTTCCACTTCTGAGTTGGTAGCAGCTCCTTGGTCGATAGCTTCCATAGGATCTTCTTCTGAAACAGGAATAAAATCAGGTGGCAAGCCCTGTGCTCTTTTGGACTATCTTAATTAAGCTAGTTTGTACACTTCCTATCTAACCTAGGATCTCAAAACTAGAAAACACACCAAAAATTTCCCTACTCAAGCTATAGGCCAAACAAGAAAAGTTAAATGGTAGGAGGAGTTCAGATAGTCCGGTCTCTCACCAGTATTGTCAAGAAGGTGCCACTCATGATATACCATAAGGGAACGTGCGTAGTAATCTCCCCGAATGTTGTTTTCAGTGTATGGCTCCAAGCAAGATGACCAAAGGGATTTTTCCAGATAGATAAGGTATCCTAGTGGGGTCTCCTGATATACACAAGGTACATGGGAGATCAAATCAGTAGTAGATCTGTCTAATGCACAATTGTTCACAATGGGCCTTCCTATATACAATCGAGTACATGAAGTACATTTCTATATACCTCAAGGGTACATGAAAGTCCGTTCGATATACCAATGATACATGGAAGAACTGTGCAAGTCTCGGGATGTAGTGTGGATGAGTAACGACAGCTCCTATGCTTAACAACGCCCAAACACATCTCTAGCCTATCACTCAAATTGCTATGTAAATTTTAATCCTATAACTACCGTTAATTTTAAAGTGGACGGTTAGGTGAATGCATGGAATTTTGACAGAAAAAGTAAAACCATGTAGATATGTAGATGCAAATATTTCACTTTACCGTTCAAGGTATGCCTACTTACGAGAGGGAAAGAGAGTATTTTCTTTTTGTTTTGAAAACCAAAAATTCCTAAACAACTACTTTGAACAAATCAAATCCAAAGACAAGCAACACATTCCAAACTCATTTTTCCTTTTTAAAGAAATCAGATGGGTAAGAGTCTCTCTTCCTAAAAGAAAAAAAACAAGCACTCTACATGCATATGTAATCCATTTTTTCGATTTTTCTTTTAAACATAGATAGATCTAACTTAAAACTACACTATTTTTTCTTTTGATGAGATAGTACTAATGCAAGAGGGATAAAAGAACAAAGAGAACCTGATATCTTATGAGGCTAATCAGAGATCTAGTGCCTATGCTTAGTAATAATAATTACCTAATCTCAATAAAAAAATTCTTTTCAAGAGAAAAAAGAAATCCTCTATGGAAAAAATGAAATTAAGATGATAAGCAAGTGGTTTTTATTTTAGTCTTTATAAATGAAATGAAAAGAGATCTAACTGAAACCTAAGCTTTGAAAAATTCCTTTCAGAATCACAACCAACAAGCATGAAAGCAAACGAATAATCAACAATCCTAATCTATCTTTTGAATTTTTTCAATCAAACCAATTTTACCACAAAATTTTCAACCATGAGCATTCAGTTTCAAACAAGCAAGCCTGAAAGTGCAGGGATGAAAGCAAGCTAACTCTACTTTTTGCAAAAAATGACAAAAAACAATTTTTGGAACAAGGCCTACCTGGCATCGTGCTGGAGGGGTCTTGACAGAACGGTTCTAGATGAGCACTGCTTCTGGCTAGCGAGGTTCAGGTGGTGGCACCGCTTATGGATAAAGGAGATTAAGCGGCGGCACCACATATTTCCTACAGCACATGTGTGATTCCTTGAATAAATCCAAAACACAAGGAGAACGAGATTTCAAGTTAAAAATTGATCAAATCAAGGTAAAGACTGATGAATTGACAGTAAAACAGAGCATATAAGGTCAAAATAGTTCAAATCTGAACAAATATGAATGTTTTAAACCAAAATTCACTATGCCAAATGGTAGCTCTGACTGAAGAGAGTGACAGACTGGAGCCTGGATTCAAACAAGTGTTCAAGGACTAAGGAAGATCAAATCAATTGAAATTTGCTTTGTTCCCCACTGGAGTCGCCAGATTTGTAGCCAGGAATATTGCAGCTTTTGCAGACATAATATTTTCCTCTGGTCTGAATGGTTCATATCTAGAACAAATGAGTGAACAACAAAGGATCAAGACCTTCCCTGAATGTTGTAAACACCTGGAATAATGCTTTGATGATGAACTTGTGTACCTACAAACATGTCAAACAAACAAGAACATCAAAGCTACCAGAACATTATTTACACATCCATACTAGTGACTAAGGAATCCAGTAACATATTGTTACAACCCCAATTTTTCACAAAAATTTAAAATTTTTGAGTTAATAATAAATGTTATAACCTGTCGTTCTACTAATAGCTAACAGTTAGCCTAATGATCAGTTAAGTAAGTAGTTTATTAACAGTTTATTTTTCGTAGTAGGATAAAAATATTTTTGTGTGTTATTTGCTTCAGTTTACTGATTAGCTCTTTTATGTCAGTAGATGGAATCTACTTTTAGATCTGGGGCTTACTTAGCATTCGTGCTAATGCAAATCAATAATGTTTCTTACAGGTTTTTACAGGTATGATCGATCGAGTATGTATTTTTAAAAGATTTATTAGTGTCAGCAGTATTTTGTTTGCAAATTAAAAAGCTTAGTACAATAAGCTGCTAAACACTAGGCAACTCCTGTAAGGTAAAATCATTTGATTTTCATCAATTGTTCAAATAAACAAGCTTGGAAAAAGTGTAATGATAGTACAGCATAATTGTGACTTTATCACTAGACTCTCAGATATGTGTATTTCTTCTTTAGTCTAAGTGGTTAGTAATACTCATAAACATTATTTTACTTCACAATATTTTGCAATATTATCTTGTCTTGCTTGTATAATCATTGGCCCCTAATTTATTTCTATAGGATACTCATAACCTATTATCTTATAAACAGTCAGAAATTTTGAATGTAGAAACTATGACCATTATACTCTTCTACAAGAGCTTAAGGCTACCCATACTTTGTTCCCAGGTATAACTCTGAGTTCTACTTACTTTTGAAAAAGTAATAGGATTGTCCTTATTCCTATAATCAGTTTTATCTCCGTAATTTTCTTACTGTCCACTAGACACTTTGCATGAACATAAAGCCAAGTTGGAAATACTCCCAGGTATTAACAAGGTAATGTCGCATAAACTATACAACATAATTTTGTGATAATACTTTTATCTTCAAATTTGTACTACTTCATAGTTTCGATGCTATGGGAGTTACCAGTTCATTTATAATTCTTAGTTATGCATAAATGACTTATTTGATGAACCATCAATCTACAAAAGTTTGTTCGTGTCACATATTCAATTCTAGCCTTAACTTCTTGGCATTATTATAAGATACTAACTATAGATGTCAGACTTAGAAATTTCCTAAGTAAAAAGGGTTTACTATGCCCAAGCTATAAATGAGTGCTATATCCATGGTTAACTTATGAAGCACTCAAATCCCAACCTTCATCATGTTCAAGTTTGCAAGGAACAACTCAAGAGTCTTAATGCTTTGCTACTAGAGTCGCCACCGTCTTGTAATATTTATCATGCACTCTAGTAAAACTATACTAAAGACTTAACTATTTCCTAATATAAAAACATAACATATATCATATGCTATCTAACTTATTAAACCCAAGTTAGAAAATAGTTATGCCATCGTTTAACTCGTTATGGTAATGTCTAAAACAATATATGTTGTTGTAGCAAGGATTTTGGCTTATTCCATGTCGAGTTATGTTTATGGTTATACGTGACACCGGGCTTGGTCAACGTAAACTCTTCCACGATAATAATTTGGTGATTAGGTACATATAATACATAATGTAAATGATTAGAGGTTTGGCTCCAGATTATTAGGCTGTCGTTATAGTTTTACCCCGCACTGTAAAATCAAACAAATAATATATTTCTCCATGCAGGAACTATGGATCATGACCCTCGTTGTTGAATAAATTTAAGGCTACGTGGAGGAATCCTGTTCATCTGTAAAGAGTATAAAACACTCTAGAAACCTAACCTAAAGCATTGTTGTCCCACAGTCTACGTTGCTCGAGGGTTGCTTGGTTTCATCTTCAATGGCCGTCGTCGTTCTCCTGGTTACCATCGCATTATACCTTGACTCTGTGTTGCCCCCGTCCTCCATTGAGTGGTTTTGATTGCTAGTTCTTTCTCTGTCAATCATAAAGTTGTTCTTCTTACTATTTTCGTTTTGCTTCCTGTGAAACCTTCTCCCCAAGGTTTGTGTATTTTGGTGAATCTTTAGTTTCCTTCTCGGCTCTTCGTAGCTTGCTACTGTGTGAGATTTTTAAGAGTTGATAGGTTTCTCACTGTACCGTTTGTAGGTGACAGTGCTCATAAAACGGTTCACTGACTCCCAGTGACAAGTAAAGATTATACAACCTTTCTTTTGTACACAGCAAGTTTCGATAAAGAAAATACTTTCAAGCTTTTTTATATGTAAGATGATTTGCTGACAAGGGTTTACACTTGCTGTAGGTGCTCGTTAAAGTGCAGCTCGTACAGGGATAAGAAGATTACCCTTGCAATAGCCGTGGCTCCTGGCTCCATTTCAGGTAAGCCCCGTGGTTTGAAGGATGGGTTCTCTCCTTAAAATGTGGTTGGGGTGCTCATTGGACTCACCCAGGGTTTGAATACCCTTTCTCGTCCTGCCACAAGTTATATTGTGTTTTTTTTATATTGTTACAGGTTATTATAAGCATGTTTTTAAAATCAAACCCTTGATAGGGTGGATACACTTTGTGAGTGTAGTGTTTTTGGTCGAAGCTTGGCTTCACAGTTAGTTTTGGATGTGTACTTGCGAAGATAGCTTTGCTGCAACTTGCTTTTGATTGCTAGCCGTTAAGTTGTACTCTATAAAATTTAGGGTTTATACACTTTTTGAAAATTAATGAAGTTAAACTCTGTTTGAGTATTTATCAGGTTTTTATATGTTAAATTTTGAAAGTTGTACTCATTACCGTGATGTAAATCTTGAGTATTTGATGAAATTCGTCGGTTAGGGTTTAACTTGTAAAACCCTTGTTTGGTTTATTTTACTTTTAAGTTAATAATTATGTTGTTTCTCTATTTTAGTCTATTTGTCCTTAAAAGACTGAGAATGGATTATTTAATTATCTAAGATGATTACACAGTTTACACGAGAAATGATTATTATGTCGGTAATGGTAATGTATTAGTTTTAAGGGTTGGAATCCCAATAATTAGATATATGCTGTTATTGATAGACTCTGTTTCTTTTATAAATGCAATTGCACCTGTTAGACAATAATTTGAAAAGAAATTAACCTGAGTATGACCTAGGTTACTACAGTAATTAGCATTATTTATAATTTATATTTCAATATTTATCAGTTATGCTCAATTCATGAGCTAGTGTTTTACTCCCTTTTATTATAAATAGGATAGTGCTTCCTATGTTATTACCCTGTAATTTTTATTACTGTATACAGTTTTTCTTTAATTTGTATGTATAAATTATTAACCTATAGTTGTATCTGTTTAAGAATATAAATATTATTATTTACATTTATAGTACTATTATTTAAGTAGAACATAGTGTCGAGCACCCTATATGCAGATAGATTATTATCAACACACACAGAGCATATGAGATTTATTGTCAACTCGAGAAAGTCTTTTATTTCAAAGGATAAATGCACAGTCTATGCTTAAACACCAAATCACTGTAATTGAACACTTTTATCCTCTAATGACCATGTCCACCCCAAGAACCTGTGTAATCCCATTCATCTTCTAAACACTACAAATTCAATTTCTTCCTACCATGTATCAACGAGAAATGATATCAGATTCAAACAAATGCAGATAAAAAGGAAATTCTATTCACATCCCAGAACAAGTAGTTCGCCTATTCAATCTAATCACTCTTGAAATACATAAGCAAAAACTGAATGTAATCTAGAAATTTAATTGCAGAAGATTGAGTTCAGCTACTCTAAGGAATTTAATTACAGGAATGAAAATCAACAATTATAACAATAAAGATAATTGCAAGGATTCGTGGGATAACAACTTAAACTGTGAGATGAACAGAGCTGTGTACAACTATTGCATGAATTACATAAAGAAAGTTACCTACTCAGTCGACTGTCACTCTGTACCAATTACCAATCTCAAGAAAATGTAATACTGTAAATACACACTTACTACCGCTGCATACAAGGGCAATATAATCAACAAAACATCACACAACAATGAATTCAGAAATCCTACCTTAACTCAGCAATCTCTGTGGAAGGCGGGCCCATCCTTCACACAGAGATACTGGATGAACAACGTACAGCTCCCTTAAATCAGAGGTAAATCCTTATATTAAAGAAAGAATGATCACACGAATTGCTTCCCCTGTTAATACAATGAATGAATTATCTCTCTTCCAACCCCCTGGGTCGAGACAGCTCCTTAGATTTATACATGCAGATCATAACATCCGATCCTATTAAAGGGCATCCATGAAGATCTCTAATCTTCAGGTGCCCTAAATAAACTAGCTGTTACAAACGTGGCATAGTGAAGATATGGAAATTGCGAGGAAGCTGTTGACTGGCCCAGGAATGGCGATCTTCTCAGATCACCATTATATTCGAGCAGCCATGTACTAAAGATCCCTAATTGTAGCGCATTCTGTAACAGCTGCTTTGTCACAGCTCTATTTAGGATGTTGCATTAGAACCACATGCCTTAATTGATGATGGGAGGGCTGAGGATCCTTTTGAATAGTGAATATCCCTCTTTTTAAGACTTGTTCAGCCCCACTTTCCCACAGTCCACTTATCTCAAACTACCTTCATAAATCATCACATGTTAGCACAATTTGAGAGATACACAGCCTTAATTATCACAATCATAAGCATTAATAAGATAAAGCAATGATCAGTCTTACCTTGGCAGTTTGGGAAATAAAGTGAGGACAACAGGTCTGATTGGCATGCTGAATGGTGTAAGACAGGGAAAGAAAAGGTGATTGAGGGTGGTTAAAAGGACCAATTATGGGCTCAACATCTCCCCCCAACTACCCTGTTGCATGTCCTCACGCAACAACCTACATCATTCGGAATCTGAGTCCTGCACTGAGCTCTGTTCATGGAGGGAGGAAAAGTTGTAGGGAAACTTAGGCACCTCATTTGTCTTTAAAAAACCCCTGTGAGTAACCCAATACTTCCAGCATCGCTGCTCCTCTGCCCTAGTCAAAGAGAAATCCATATTATATGGATTTGATGGCCACCAAATGAGAGGGAATTTAAATTTCAAACCTAACCAATTAAATCCACATTCCCTCATACTTCCCACATAGCCCTTGACTCTAGAAAGTGCCTGCTTGAAATTATTGAAATAGTAGGGGTCTCGACTTCTGAGTGCAGAGGAGGCAGCCTGCCACCTATGCTTACTCCCTTCTAATGCAACCTGCTGATGTCTGAAAATGTAGTTGGTGCAAGTAGAGATCACTTCTTCTTGCAGTCTCATGATATGTTGTGCCTGGGGAGGACTTGAAAGGAAACTTCTGTACCGTGCCAAAAGAATGCCAGGATTTTGGGGCTCACTCCAAATCCATAGGTTAGTGTGAGCTTCATTGTGGGAAAATGTCTGAAAAGACATTTCCCACTGATTGTGATTGCTCACAAAAGAGGCAAAGGATCTTAGCTAAACATCCCCTGCAAATGGAACAGGATTTGAGTGGCAGTCCAGAGGGCAAGCCATCTCATGCAAGTATAATTCACACAGCAAGTTCTGCTCCTCAAAATTGCTTCCAAAGAATGTCTCCAAAAACTTTGCTGAGGTTGTGATTTCAAACGACCTCCCTTCCTGTACAGCCTTCAATTTAAACCAGACAAACTGCTCAAATAAAAATACTGGATAAGAGAAAGAGGGCTTCCTGGTGCCCATGAGTTCTTGAGATAGGGCGTACATCTGCTCCTTCTCCTTCTGCATGGATTGAAACTTTTTTAATTCTCTCAACTTGTTCTGCAGCTCTTCTTCCTGAACTCTATGGGCCATACATTCTTTGGCCCACTTCTCTTCCAGTGCTTTAATAATTCTTCTATGCTCACTCAAAGCAATCATATTTTTCTGGTGTTCTTCCACCTGGATTTTCCATTTGGTCACTTCTAGCCTCAGGGATGATACTTCTGTTGTGAGGTTTAAAATTTCCCTTTTATGATTCTCTTATTGCTCTGAGTCCAACTCAATGAAATTTTTAAGAGCTAGAAGCATTGGTTCTTGTGGGACAGTGTCTTCTAGCACATCTAAGTTTACTATAAGAGTTGTTGGTTCTTGTGTGACAACAACATCCTTTAGAGTTTCTTCAACAACTACATTCATTGCTTCTAGAGACACCGGTTCTTGTGTAACAATGTCTTCTTCTTGTACAACCTGCATTTCTGAATTCGGTTCTTGTGTTGCTGGTTCTTGTGTAACAGCAACATCTTCGGGATTCTCTTCAGCATCCGTATTCATTGCTTTTAAAAACACTGGTTCTTGTGTAACAGTGTCTTCTTTGTCCATCTGCCACTGAGATTGGATATCTTCCTCATTATGCAGTTCCTCCTCAAGGATTTCAGTGTCTCCTGAAGATTGTACCTGTACCTATTCATCCTCACTCCACTGTGTATTGGGAATGATATCCATTCCAGGGTCATCTTCTGATCGCAATTCAGGAATCCCTGCTGCAACTCCCAAGGATGTTGGTTCTTATGTAGCAACATCCTGACTTACCTCTTCACCCTCCTGTTGTTGCAATTCTTCTCCTATGAGCTCTATATCATGGAAACATTCTGGAGTTACGGTGCCAAGCTATTCATTAGGTTCAAGAGTGTCCTCCATCCCAAATCCTTCTCCCACTTGCTCGGCCGATTGGACAAGTATACTTAGGATTGCTGGTTCTTGTGTTACAGCCCCCTGTTCTAGTTCATCAATGTCTTGCCCTTGTGGCTCAGCTTCTATAATCTCTATGTCATGGGAGCATTCTGGGTTTACAGTGCACTCTTTGTCCCCATCATCATGCATGATTTCATCCTTTTGCTCCACTGTGGCAACTTCAGCAAGGATGGTTAAAGATACTGGTTCTTGTGTAATAACATCTTCTTTTCCTGCAGCTTCCTCTCTTATGGGCTCAGACTATTGTGCTGTACAGGTACGAATTATGATCTTGTGGCCTGCCTCCTTGAAGATTTCCCCACATGTGGGACATATTACTCGCTCATTTTCCTTGTCAGGCTCGGTGGAGTTCGATCCCTCCAGCTGGTCTGCAGCTTCCACCAATGTATACATTTTTCTTTCTCCTTGTTTTCTACAGGTTTCCTTCCAGGTTTCTAATTCCCTTCAAAGTATTTGGATGTCTTCTTTTAATAGTGCATTCTCAGCCAAGAGTCCCTCAATTCTAGGTTCTTCCTCGGCTGGCTTTTGTGGAACATCCATTGGCCTTGGTACAAGGATCATAAACTCAACTTGTGCCTCTAGGGTTTCCCATCTCTTCCTGGCTGCATCTGCTGCTGCAGCTGATTTAGTTCTTTTTCTTCTTATGGGTGAGATTATGCTAAGTTCATTGATTGATATTTTTCTTCTCCTCTGTGGTGTTTTATTTTGAGGAGCTGGTACATCGGGATTCACAGCTGAGGTCGAAGGGATGTTTTCTTGCTCCTTAGGCCGTTCCTCCTCAATTAAAATTCCTCCTCCCCACTTAGGTGAGGATTCAATAGTTACCAGCTCAATATTTTCTTCAATTGCCCTGGCTCTGTCACCTTCAAGTTCAATTGTCGCAGCATTTAGTGCTGCTCCAATTAAACCTTTTGCTGTCAGAGCTGCCCTGTTATCTGGGTTTTCCACAAGATTCTTATCAACACCCTCCATCAATGGTTCTGCTTGTGCCCCCTGTTGCTCTTATTTTTATGCAGTGTCATCCCCCCCCCCCCCCCCCCCAACTACATTGGAGGGACTTCGGTCCTCCTGCTGTAGTTGAAGCTATGCCTATTCTATTGGGACACCCGGTAAAGGAGCGGGTTGATGAGTTCGAGCTGTGAATTGCTCCCAGGTTATATTATGTTGGGCAAGGGTTCTTGAAATGATTAATTTAATAAGACCATGGTGGGTCAGGGAAGCAAGTGGATGTTTAGCAGCTTGGACAAATGACGCCATATGATGCAAGTCATGAAGCAGATAGTATGGAATGTTCAATAAAATGCCATGGCAGAGATGAGAAAGCAAAGGTAGTTCAGAATTGTAAACAGTTTGGTACCTACCTTCACAAGTGATGTACTTCTTGAGAAAGACAAGAACCTGATCCCATGGACGTGGTAGTGAGTGCAGTGCAATCCCTCTTCTTGATGATTGAACTTGCTCCCCCGCTCGTAAGAATGCTTCCTGTGCTGTTGTCGTGGGGACTCGTCGTCCAAACCATGCTCTGCCCACCTGCGGGATGGCAGTAACCTCAGATATAATAGTCTCAGAGACTTCTATGCACAGTCCCCACACCTCAGAGTGATTTTCTGTGAGGTTTAACGCAAATTGTAGGGCTGCTTCCCGATTGAATCCATCTAGTCGCTCAAAAAATTCGATCCAGCCGGCAGTTTGAAAGATGGCAAAAACTACATGATTTTTCTTGAGTTCTTGTGTATTCAAAGGTTCATGACGAGCTGGAATCCCCATGATTCTGGCTGCAGCCTGAGGCTGCTATTCTGTGGATTTGCAGAGTCCAAAAATGGAAGTTGTAGTGCAGAGGATGCATGAATCGCTGAGCGGAGATGTTGAGAAAATGGGCAAATTTGGAAAGTTCAGCACTAAAAAAAGTTTGAAATTTTATTTTGAATTTGGGAAGGTGGCGGTTATTATTGTTTATGTCGCATGGGGGAAAGGGTTAATTAAGCCATAATGGTGATAGGATTAAAAGGTACGACTGATATCGTTAAATCATATCAATACTTAATCACATGAAAATCAAAGCCATACCTCGTGAGACTGTGCATCGGATAGCTTGTGAAGAATGGTGGAACGTGCGGTTGCTGATGCTGCCAAGATGAAATCATGCGCAGTCATTAATTTGATCATGATGACACAGATAATGCCATAATTCCTCCTGCCAGTGAAACACAAGACATCGCGTCCCCGGGATCAGAATTATGCCCAGTTGGCCAGCACGAGTAGGATGAATCAGAGCCATATCTAGCAGTGGAAGCAATTTTATTTCGTTAACACAGGAGTTACCACTGGAGGTTATGAAAAAAATGGTCTTTAATACTGGAGATGTCCTCCAAATAGAGTGGAATTATAGTTTCCAAGAATGATATCGCGGCCGACCAAAAGGATGTTGCAGCCGCCGGGGATGGTTCACAGTGTCAGGAAAAGGATGTGTGGCATCAAAAAAAAATCACGACTGTCAGAAAAAGTTTACGGGCACCAGGAAATATGTCATAGCCATCAGAAAACATGTTGCAGCCACCAGAAAATATGTCACAGCTGCTAGAAAATATGTTACAGCCGTCGAGAAATGGTTCACGGCTGCCGAAAAAAAGGATTTTCCGGTCAGCGGAAAAAGGTCACGACTGACGGGAAAAAGGTTTACGACCGCCGGAAAAAAAATGTCGCAGCCGTCGGGAAATGGTTCATGGCTACCGAGAAAAAGGATTTTCTGGTCATTGGGAAAAGGTCACGGCTTCCGGGAAAAAGGTTTACGACCGCCGGAAAAAAAATGTTGCAGCCGCCGAGAAATGGTTCACGGCTGCCGGGAAATATGTTGCAGCCGCCGGGAAATTTATTTTGAGGAAAAGGGAAATGTAGTGCAAGAAGGCATAGGAAAATGACTCCCTCGTTCGACAGGCCCGATCTGATCAGTCGCCTAGCGCTTCCCTGCAAATTTTTGAAAAACAACAACAAACGAAAAGATCAAATGCAAAAGGAAAAACAATTATACGCTACATTAGGAAAAAAAATTGATTTATGTATAGTGGTTCAAACACAATTTACAGTTTAAGGGTTGGCAAAGGAAGAGACAAGTTCCTGCCCTGGTGCCAGCTGATAATCTGGATCGACGGCGATTTGCGAAATGAATGCATCTTTCGAAATAGGCTTACGATACAGTCGCAATCTGTGGCCATTAGCAAATAATGGTATGGGGTTTTCATCAATGGTCACCAGACGGACAGTGCCGTTGTCAAAGGACTTGTCAACCAAGTATGGACCTAGCCACCTTGTACGTAATTTACCTTTAAAATCCCTTTTGAATCTGGATTCATATAGTAACGCCCAATCTCCCTCGCTGAAGACTTTCTTTTTAATAAATCAGTCATGCCAATTGGATCTCTGTTGCTGAAGCAACACAGTCTGGTCCACTGTAGCTAACCACTTCTCATCCAATTCGTTTAATTGATTCAATCTTCTCCTCTGGGATTTCGTTACATCCAGATTCATTTCGGTGGCTGTCTTCAGGGTTTTAATCTCGAAATCAATTGGAAAGATGGCACTCTTTCCATACACTAAATCATATGGAGAGAAACCTGTGGTGTTGCGCCAAGTCATGCAATATGCCCACAGTGCTTCCGGAAGCCTGTCAACCCAATCCTTTCGATGGCTCTTAACTGTTTTAGTCAGGATGGCTTCGATAACTTTATTATTACTCTCCACCTGTCCATTGGCTTGGGGGTGGTAAGGTGAAGCCACCCTATGCTGCACATGATACTTCCAGAGCAAGGATTCAAATTGGTATGACATGAATTGTGGTCCTCCATCGGTAACTATTTCCTTTGGTACCCCGAAACGGGTAAAGATCTCACTGTACATAAAATCAATCACCGCCTAGTCATTAGCCTTAGCCAAAGCTACAGCCTCCACCCACTTGGTCATATAGTCAGTATAAACTAGAATATAAACCTTCTGTCTGGAAGGAGGGCTGATAGGGCCAACAAAATCCAGTGCCCATCTATCAAATGGTTCAACTACGATTTGGGGTTGTAGAGGCATCTGATCTGTTTTATTAGGTTGGCCCATCCTTTGGCAGCTGTCACAGGACTAAACATACCTTTTAGCATCTCTGAATAGAGTCGGCCAATAGTATCACATCCGCAGTGCTTTATGCCCTGTTCTTTTGTCTGCAAAGTGCCCTCTGCAAGGCCCATCATGACAGGCTTTCAGTATATGAAAGATCTCATCTTCTCTTACACATCTCCTGATCTCAAGATCAGGCCCTGTGTAGAAGAGATGACCATTGAGCCAACAATATCTGGCACTTTGCTGGATAATTTTTCTTTTTTCTCGTTTAGACATATGTGGCAGGAGCTTTCCTGCAACCAAATAATTAGCGACATCTGCATACCAAGGAGAATGAGCTAAAAGTGCGAATAGATGTTCGTCTGGAAAAGAGTCCTCAATAGGCAAACTGTCATCACTGTTAGTGAAACGAGATAAAAAGTCAGCAACAACATTTTCTTTCCCAGGTTTATCTAAAATGGTGATATCAAATTCCTACAATAACAAGAGCCATCTGGTCACTCTGGCATTGGTAACAGGTTTGTTCATTAAATATTTAATGGCAGAGTGGTCAGTGTCCACAAATGTAGGATACCCAGTGATATAATGTCGAAATTTATTGATAGAGTAAACAATAGCTAGGAATTCTTTTTCAGTAACAGTGTAATTAAGTTCAGCGGGGGCTAAGTTTTTACTAACATAGTAGATGGCATAAGGTACTTGACCATCCTGCTGTCCTAATACTACTCCAATGGCAGTATCAGAGGCATCTGAAGAAATATGGAAGGGCAGGGTCCAATTAGGTCCCCTTAGGATAGGAGTTGTGGACAGCTTCTCTTTAAGCTCGTTAAATGTTGTCCGGCATGCTGTATTCCACACAAACTGTGCATCCTTCATTAACAAAGAGAACAAAGGAGAATCTAGTTTGTAGAAATTTTCTATAAACCTTCGATAATATCCAGCATGTCCCAGACAACTTCGCACCTCTTTCTGAGTTGAAGGGGTAGGTATATTCTTTATCACCTTGATTTTTGAAGGGTCTACCTGAATGCCATTGGCAGAGATAAAATGCCCTAATACCACCCCCTCACTCATCATCATATGGCACTTTTCAGTGCTTAATGAGAGCTGAGTCTGTTCACAGCGAATTAAAACCTTCTTTAAATTTTCCAGTGCTTCCTCAAAGTCCCTGCCATAGGGAGTAAAATCATCCATGAAGATTTCCATGCTATTATTGACTAATTCAAAGAAAATTCCAATTACAGCTCTTTGAAACGTTGCCGGTCCGTTACATAAACCAAAGGGGAGCACTCTGCAGGCAAACATTCCCCAGGGACAAGTGAAGGTGGTTTTATCCTGATCCTCAGGAGCAATCTAAATTTGGTTGTACCCACTGAAACCATCTAGGAAGGAGAAGAAATTCTTCCCTGATAGGGTATCAAGTACTTGGTCAATAAAGGGCAAAGGGAAATGATCCTTTTGAGTGGCTTTGTTCAGTTCCCTATAATCAACACAGACCCTCCATTTACCATTTTTCTTGGGCACAATTACGAGTGGAGAAACCCACTCACTATCTAAAATAGGATATATGAATCCTACTTCCAAAAGTTTCTGGATTTCCTCCTTCACTATATCCCTCAGATTTGGGTTCATGCGTCATTGGGGTTGACACATAGGCTGAGAGTCACTTTTAATATAAATATGATGGGTGCATAGATTAGAGGGAATACCCCTCATGTCTGTATACTCCCAGGTGAATGCCCCCTTGTGTTCCTTCAAGAGGCTGATCAGGCACTTCTGTTCCTCTAAGGAGAGGCTAGGATTGATATTCAAAGTTTTTCCAGGATCTACCTCAATAGGAATACTTTTTGAATTTTCCAAAACTGGGATTATATTTGTGTTACTAACTAGGGCTTATTCCGTAATATTTTCGTGTTCTTCCTTGCCCAGGGTAGTGTTCAAGATTTGATAGATCTTTCTATTCACTGAAGTGGGTTCACTAATAAAATTACTAATAGTATCATCTTCTATTTCATTTTTAAAATTTAAGGCCTTCCCTATATTTAATAGTGGCCAAACATCCTCCTCCTCCTCCTGCTCTACCCAAAGGGAAGTTTCAGCCTATAGACTTGGCCGAGCTGGAGGATAAAGGGTGAGGTTTTTAGTATATGTACCATCAGATATAGTCATGGACCCCGATCGACAGCTGATGTAAACATCAGCTGTGGCCAGCCAAGGTCTCCCCAGGATCAATGGGTGTCCCCCCAGCTGCAATTTTGGTTGTAATACCAAAACTTCAGCAGGGTATTCCCATGAATCTACTGAGATGACAAGGTCGTCCAGAATCCCTTCGGGTCTAATGGTGGATCTATCCGCTAACTCTAAAATGGTAGGGGTCGGTCTAAGATTAGTGAGCCCAAGCTTCTTTACAGTCTCTATTGTTATGACATTGATTGCTGCTCCTAGATCCACTAGCACGTTGGGTATCTGTGTCTGTCCTATCTGTATAGTGACAGTAGGATTGCCAGGGTCATCATACTTAGTCACAGGGGCTTTTCCTGTTATCAAAGCAGATAAATTCTCTATGACGTGAACAGTGGGAGGATCCCTAGGTTTCCTTCCTGGTTTCTTAGTGCATAGGTCCCGAACTGTTCTAGCATAAATAGGCACATCTTGAAGAGCTTGAAGAAGGGGGATTTTGACATAAAGGTTCCTTAACTCTCCAAGGAGGTTAAACTGAGGTTTCCCCCCCATTCTTGGTAGCATTAGTCTCTCAAGGTATGGTGGTTGCTTTATCAGCTGGGTAGACTGCGTATTGTCCGATTTATCATTGGATGTTTCAGCCGTCCCTTCTAAGGGATGCTCAGCATCTTCAATGATAGGAACTGTATCAAATGGATGTTGTGAACTCCCCTCTTCTTTATGCACAGAAGGTGAAACATATTCTATAATTACGGGTTCTACAATCTTCCCAGATCGTAAACGAATATCATTATAGGGTATAGGGGAAAGAGAGTAGGCTGGCATGTTTATAGTCTCCAATTGATGGACTGCTTTATTATTCAGGTTGGGATTAGGTTGGGAAGGTAGCTGAGGTCGTATTGGTATATTAGGGACAGAATTGTTCTGGAGCTGCAGCTGTGACTGCTGAGGTGGGTATTGAGGATATTGAGGAAATTGAGGATATTGAGGAGAATATGGTGACTATTGATGTGGAGGTGGTTGAGGAAACTGGTTTTCATGGTGGAAATTCCTCCATCCAGGAGACCACAATGTAGGTTGAGGTGGTGGGTGTGTCCAAGGACTCCATGAGTTATAATTTTGCATTGTAGGTTGAGAAGGATTCCACTGAGCATAATTTGAAGGGAATTGTGTATTCATATTTTGCATATTATTATTCCAATTTCTCATATTATTCAAAAATGGGAATGAGTCTAGAGGCATACCTTGATTTCAAGGCTACCAAGGTTTCTTCTGTGCAATGAAATAGGCTGATTCCACTTTTGGAGTTGATGCCTGTAGAACATCCTTCACTTGGGGAAGTGAGGGATATTCTTTCATGTCATGGTTCAGTTCACACAGCTGACATACTTCTACCTTATCAAGCGGGCATTCTCTTAGCGGATGGTTCTTTCTACATCGGGGGCAGAACACACCTAGTGTGAGATCCTCCACTGCCTGCTTTTGTTTTTCCTTCAGGACATCGATCTCCGAAGAGATGGAGCTCATCATTTCTGTTATAAAATTTTCAAGAATATTTCCTATCTCTGCATGGGTAGCTCCTCCATTGGATGACTTCTGAGTTCTGTCGAAGACATCACGTTCTAGCTTATCTCGTTTGTCCCGCTTATTGTTCTTGGAAGACCCCCTGGAGTATCTCTTACATAGTTCCACAATTTTTTCAAAAGGTTCTTTGGAGATATCTCCCTTACCTAGCAGGTTTAACATGACTAAACAATCATCCCTGATCCCATGAAGCAATATTATCTTGAGCACGTCCAGCCCCATGTTCGTCTACCCGGCCCTCTGCACATTGTACAGCAGCCTTTCCACAAAATCCTCCTGACTTTCGTCCTCTTTTTGTACCATTTTGAATAATTCCTCCCTTTTGTCCTTGGTGTTGCAATATTCCTGATACTTTTCTAGGAACGCCTGTTTCATTTTATCCCAATTAGCAACAGTTCCTCCCCCAAGGCTCATGAACCAGCGTAATGTGTTGTCCTTCAGGGTGGCCGGAAAAAGTTTTAGCTTTTGGGCATCGATGATGTAATCATAGATGCAACAGAGGATATCGAATTCAAAAAGGAATTTCTCTGGGTCTTCTGCCGCCCTTCCATGAAAGCGAGGAAACACCGATGGTGAGATATTTTTCATAGGGGCTGTCCCTTCTGGTTGCTGAATTGGAAATTGCAGTGTAGCCATCGTTCCTTCAGGTAGGGAGCGATTTTCGTGATGATAGTTTTCTCCCATTGCCTCTTCTGCATCAGACTCATGATCTCTTCTTCTGTTTTCTCCTCTTCATTCCTTCCTGTGTTCTTTTCCTCGTCCTTCTCTTCGTCCTTCTTTTGTTCCTCATTCTTCTCTTCGTCCTTCTTCTGTTCCTTGTTCTTTTCCTTGTTTTTCTTTTCATCCTTCTTTTGCTCCTCATTCTTTTCCTTGTTTTTCCACTGATCAGCGAACTTCTGATGGAACTGCTTCCACTCCTCTTCAGTTACAACCTTCCCTTGAATGTGGTAGATCGGACCTCTACCAGCAGGTCCAGTTGTAAAAGCTGTGTCCTCTCCTGTAGGGATATTCGAGGAAGTCACAGCTGCTTGTGTATTCTCCACCGTGGATCCTGACGCTGGCACTCCAGGATCAGTAGGGTTTCTTCTGATAGGAGTTTCTTGATGGCAAGCCCTAGCGGATGAATCAGTTCTATCAACAAGATCGTCGATGAATGTCCTTCTGCCCAATGGTGGTCCTCGACCCCGACCCAAGCCACTTGCACTGTTAGTATCTTGTGGGGTTTCAGGAGTCGGGAGGTGATCGCATTTTACCCTCCTCATATTCATGCAACCCAAATCATTTCAGTAAAAACAATGGAAAATACTAACTAGAAACAATAACCAAATGCAACTAATGATAGTGTTTAATTTTTATCCTTCCCCGGCAACGGCGCCAAAATGTCGAGCACCCTATATGCAGATAGATTATTATCAACACACACAGAGCATACGAGATTTATTGTCAACCCGAGAAATTCTTTTATTTCAAAGCATAAATGCACAGTCTATGCTTAAACACCAAATCACTGTAATTGAACACTTTTATCCTCTAACGACCATGTCCATCCCAAGAACCTATGTAATCCCATTCATCTTCTAAACACTACAAATTCAATTTCTTCCTACCATGTATCAACAAGAAATGATATCAGATTCAAACAACAATTGCAAATAAAAAGGAAATTCTATTCACATCCCAGAACAAGTAGTTTGCCTATTCAATCTAATCACTCTTGAAATCCATAAGCAAAAACTGAATGTAATCTAGAAATTCAATTGCAAAAGATTGAGTTCAGCTACTCTAAGGAATTGAATTACAGGAATGAAAATCAACAATTATAACAATAAAGATAATTGCAAGGATTCGTGGGATAACAACTTAAACTGTGAGATGAACAGAGCTGTGTACAACTATTGCATGAATTGCATAAAGAAAGTTACCTACTCAGTCGAATGTCACTCTGTACCAATTACCAATCTCAAGAAAATGTAATAATGTAAATCCACACTTACTACCGCTGCGTACAAGGGCAATATAATCAACAAAACATCACACAACAATGAATTCAGAAATCCTACCTTAACTCAGCAATCTCTGTGGAAGGCGAGCCCAGCCTTCACACAGAGATGCTGGATGAACAACGTACATCTCCTTTAAATCAAAGGTAACTCCTTATATTAAAGAATGAATGATTACATGAATTGCTTCCCCTATTAATATAATGAATGAATTATCTATCTTCCAACCCCCTGGGCCGAGACAACTCCTTAGATTTATACATGCAGATCATAACATCCGATCCTATTAAAGGGCTTCCATGAATATCTCTGATCTTCAGGCACCCTAAATAAACTAGCTGTTACAAACGTGGCATAGTAAAGATATGGAAAATGCGAGGAAGCTGTTGACTGGCCCAGGAGTGGCGATCTTCTCAGATCACCATTGTATTCGAGTAGCCATGTACTAAAGATCCCTAATTGTAGCTCATTCTGTTACAGCTGCTCTGTCTGGGATGTTGCATTAGAACCACGTGCCTTAATTGATGATCGGAGGGCTGAGGATCCTTTTGAATAGTGAATATCCCTCTTTTCAAGACTTGTTCAGCCCCACTTTCCTGCAATCCACTTATCTCAAACTACCTTCATAAATCATCACATGTTAGCACAATTTGAGAGATACACAACCTTAATTATCACAATCATAAGCATTAATAAGATAAAGCAATGATCAGTCTTACCTTGGCAGTTTGGGAAATAAATTGAGTACAATAGGTCTGATTGGCATGCTGAATGGTGTAAGACAGGGAAAGAAAAGGTGATTGAGGGTGGTTAAAAGGACCAATTCTGGGCTCAACACATAGATTCTTAAGTTTATGTTAAATCTTGTTTATATAGTGGTTATGACTGAAAGTAGTTTGTAATAGTTGTGTTAGTTTAATTTAATTTGTATCTGTGGATTACTTAGAATACAAAGTTAAAGAAGCTCCGTACTTATCAGTATTCTTTATCTTTACACAGTTCTACAAAAGTATAATGTAGTTTACAGTATTTACTTAAAACCGTAAGTTATTTCTGTCCTTTAGCTATTAAAGCTCAGTAAGGACTACTGTAACCTTTATCATATTATTTAATTATAGTTCAATAGATACAGGAAGATTAATTGTTAATAAAGGGAAAATCTATCAGTAATATATTTATATCTATTCTTATCATAAACTATTAACTTTTAGTTGATAAGACTAATTCTTCTATTTCCAAGTAAAAGTACAGTTTATGTAAATAAATACTATGTAGAAAATAATTGATAAAATTTACCTGCTAATGTCAATCAGTACTATGAGTAATATTCTGTATTAACATGCTATTTGCACAGTCTATTTCTAATAACATGTCTACAAACAATTTAATAATCTTTCTAGAAAGCATCTATCTATTAAAATGTAACATTTCACTACTCTGAAAACATAAATATTCATTTCATTTATAATCCTATCATACTTCATTTACTTAAACAAACTACCTATGCTAGAGTACGATCAAGGTTACTCCAGATGGGGAAAAACACAGGTAGGATTTATTTTTAATCACAATATAGATTTAATCTAGAATAACTAAGAGGTTTTAACACAGCATATCATAACATCATTCATTTACTGATCATACATAGAGATAAACTATAACACAGGAATTAAAAGATAATGAAACCTGTCTTTAAAGCTAGACACAACAACAATGGGAGGCCATTCCTCCCTACCAACTCCTAGAGAGCGCTAAAACAGTGACTTCTTAGGACCCCTGAGCTTGATCTAGTCTACTTGGCTCGAACTAGGTGGAGAAATCAACAAAGTACCAGTCCAGAGACTCAATACCAACTCTGCATACTGCAGTAAGATCTTTTAGCTGCAAAGTTGTACTAGATCAACTTCCTGCAGTTTACCCCTCAAACACCTTCCTTCAATTTCCCTTTCCCAATAAATTCCTTGAAGTGCATTCACCTGAATGATTCTTCTCCTGGAATGAGCAGCCTCAGCTCTCTACATTGGGCACTTTTAATAAGATTGCCTCGGTCTTTTTGGGTTAGTTGTCATTAATTGAGCCACCTTCTCTGATCCCACTTTCTTAAGGGGTCATGACCCCAAATGTAGGGAAGTTGCCACCTTCAACATAGGAAGTGTTTAAGGATGATGCCACTTGTCTTTTTTCTCTCCACCTAGTTCCTTCCACCACTTGACTAGTAACACTCTTTTTAATAGCTCTCCAAAGCTGTTGTCTCCACTTTTATTTATTAAAAATTAAATATTAAAAATTACATTCCACATCCTTGACTCTGCTGAGTCATCAATTTCCACTTAGCATTAAATTTAACATAATGTTTGGGAATAATATCAAAATAAGATAACATTATTTTACAAAATTGGGGCATGTGACACATATACATGCGAGATCAATACAACAAATATGTGGGACAGAAATCTGCTTTGCATTAAGAAATGAATGAAGAATCTTACAACCATTGCCTTAGTGTTGACAAACACCTCCACAAGAAAAAAACCTCATCTGCAATAGATCCAACTTGCTCTCTTGTGCTCTCTAGTGGATTGGGATAGATAGTTAATTCAACATCATAACAATACCATTCAGTTCACCCCCCTCAACTATGGATATGAGCTTGTATTTATAAGTCCATGAGGTGGCTCTAAGATCCTACCAGGAGGGAGCTCGACTCCAACTAACCCATATTGATAGGGATAAGGGACGACACGAGGCTCATGTTCTAGAATCCTCGAGAATCTTCTATTTTTCCATTTTTACCAAGGGTACCACTTTTATTCCTTATGACACAGCGGTTCCGGTGAGAACCGCTTAAATAACAAAACACATCCATGGTGGCATTGCTTCTCTATAAGAGGACATAGGCAGTGTTGAACAAGGTACCACTCATCAGCCAAAAGGAAAGAGTAGTGCAAGGTTTTTTCATGCAGAATTAACATCCAGAGCAAGTTTCCACTCCAAGTTTGGGATTTAGGGAAAACATAGGGTGTTAGGGATCTCATCACATGTTGGTGACAGGATTTGGGTATAACGGCTTGCATTATTATGCTTATGGCTGGCATTTTATACCAACTGTCCATAAAAGTAAAAAAAGGTTAAAATTTCACCTTTCATAGGTCAACTGTGAGTATATAAGGTTAGGTTATATAAAATTAACACAAGGATAGTCTTCTCAATATATCTAGCCATCCAATTTCCAAAACCATTTACTATAAACATTTAATAGGAGGGTTTGGTTTGAGAGTACATCAAAACATGTAGAGAAGAATATTATTCTATTATTATATAAATTCACACCAATGGGATCTTGTCCATCATTGTTATGGATTGGGGATGAGGACTGGTGCAACCCATTTGGAGATATAAACATTATACCTATCTTAAATATGGTGAATTTTGTATGAGAGATTTGTGGTGTAATATCTATGGTGAAATGTTTGAACTTTGTAATTTGAAGTTTTTATAAGTCAATATAAATCTGAATCTGGGGAAATCCTAATAGTCTTCTTTGTGTGCTTCATGAGATTGTTAGTGATTCAGTCCTAGCTGTGCAATTTGATTTTGTAGCCTTTTAGTATTATCTGTTGGTCCTGTAGGGATGCATCACATGACATATTGATGTTGTGTTATCAATGGTTTTTGTTTTCCAAGGAAAAAATATTTATCTTTGATATTTCAAATTTTGAAATTAGAATATACATTTTTTAGCCTATGGGATCTTGAAAAGATACATATCTTCTGTTCCAAACTATCATAATAGCTATTTATCCTAGTCTTCCATAATCAACAAAATATTTGGTGAATTCTGTATGACAGATTTGTGGTGTAACATGTATGGTGAAATACATTTTTTTGTCCCAGGTAAAAAACATACTTTTTATTTCATAGCAGAAATAGAATACATTCTATATCATCCTCTTCTTTACTGCCTCAGTAAATATTATCTTTTTCAGTAACCAATAGATAACATTTAGCCTATTTACCATTTTGGCTTCCAAGCCCAAATATTTTAAGAAGGGTCACTGGCCAAAGTATAGATAATCAGCCATTTAGTTCCAGAGTAGGCTATTGAAAGAGGATTTTGTCAAAAATGATTTTGCATTCCTAGCTTGCATTTTTATGCTTATGGCTTGCATTTTACACAAAGTGTCCATAACAGTTAAAAAAGGTTAAAATTGCACCTTTCATAGATCGAGTGTGAGCATATGAGGTTAGGTTATATAAAATTAACACAAGGATAGTCTTCTCAATATATCTAGCCATCCAATTTCCAAACATTTTACTATAAACATTTAATAGGAGGGTTTGGCTTGCATTTTTATTAATCTAGGTGGATATTTCATAAATAAAAGAAAACCATGTAGTGTTTATGAACAACATGCACTTTCTGAACCCAAATTGAAAAAATAAATGTATAATAATGTGGAAAATAGTAAAACATACAATTTCCAACTAACATCACTAAAAAATACCTAATACTTAGGGCTGGGAGGGCATTTCTTTGATCTAGGTAAAACTGGGTTGAAAACACAAAAGTCAAGTCATTTTGTCAATTTAACTCTGGACAAATGAAACATAATTTAAAAAAACTAAAAGAGGTTTTTGTCAAAAATATATCTATCTTCAACCCCATTGTGTTCGTTTCAATTGATGACAATTGTACGGACTGTGGTGTGCATTTTCCTAAGCCCATTTTTTAATATTTACACACTATTTTTTACGTAAAACTTAGAATTTCAATCATTAATTTTGAATTTGTCCAAGATACTTGCAATTTTAGTCATTCATGTTCAATTTAACTGTTATGCATTCCTAGCTTGCATTTTTATGTGTATGGCTTGCATTTTACACCAAGTGTCCATAACAGTAAAAAAGGGTTAAAACTGCACATTTCATATGTCGACTGTGAGCATACGAGGTTAGGTTATATAAAATTAACACAAGGATAGTCTCCTCAATATATCTAGCCATCCAATTTCCAAAACCATTTACTATAAACATTTAATAAGAGGGTTTGGCTTGCATTTTTATTAGTGTAGGTGGATGTTTCATAAATACAAGACACCCATGTAGTGTTTTTGCACAACAAGCACTTTCTGAAACCAAATTGAAAAAATAAATGTATTATAATGTGGAAAATAGTAAAACATACCATTTCCAACTAAACTCACTAAAAAAAACCCAATACTTAGGGCTTGGCAGGCATTTCTCTAATCTGGGGAAAACTGGGTTGAAAACAGTCATTTACGCAATGGCAGTTGAAAATGAGGAGGAGTTGCGTTCAATAGTGTTCTCAATATATCTAGCCATCCAAATTCCAAAACCATTTACTATGAGTGTTTGGTTTGAGAGTACATCAAAACATGTAGAGAAGAATATTACTCTATTATTATATAAATTCACGCCAATGGGATTGTGTCCATCATTGTTATGGATTTTGGATGACAACTGGTGCAACCGACTTGGAGATCTAACATTATACCTATCATAAATATGGTGAATTATGTATGAGAGATCTGTGGTGTAATATCTATGGTGAAATGTTTGAACTTTGTAATTTGAAGTTTTTATAAGTAAATATAAATCTGAATCAGGGGAAATCCTAATAGTCTTCTTTGTGTTCTTGTTGAGATTGTCAGTGATTTAGTCCTAACTATGCACTCTAATTTTGTAGCCTTGTAGTATTATTGGTTGATCCTGCAGGGTTGCATCACATGAAATATTGATGTTGTGTTATCAATGGTTTTTGTTTTCCAAGGAGAAAATATTTATCTTTGATATTTCAAAGTTTGAAATCAAAATATACATTTTTTAGCCTATGGGATCTTGAAAAGATACATAGGTTCTATTTTCAAACTATCCTGTTGGGCCCACTATATGTCAGTTAATTAAAACTTAACATGCAGAGTGATAAACATAAATTATCAACTCCGGGAAGCCTTTTATTTCAAAGATATCGTGCAATATCTATGCAAGCACAATTTTTACCTGACATTGTTATCTATTGGTATGCAATCGAAACTATTTGTAAACTAGGTCACAACTTCTTAAAACCTATTCATAAATCCAAACTATAAACCTAATCACATTTCAACAGAATCAATTCTTATGAAACAAGATCTAAATACATAAACTTGGAAGCAATGCTAAGCTGGTCAACAATCTATCAAGATGAATTAACATGAAAACAACTATAATAAATCTAATGAAAGGATGAACTAAATAATAAAAACACCTATGATCAATCTAATGGATGAAATCATGAATTAACAAATAAACAAATATACAAAATAAAACACCTACAATCAACACTACCAGCATTTGCTCAGGGAAGAGGGCCCTTCCTCCACTGAGCAAAGATGGATCTCCACAATGAAAGTCTACAACTCCAGAATTAAGAAACTACCAGCATGCATTATTAAAATAGAATGATTACAATAGATATGGATCAAATCCTACATCATAATATTGCTTTCTACCCCCCCTCAGTGAGATTGATTACATATTTATACATACAATTATCTCATGGAAATGAGGAATTGAACCCCTAACTTGTGATCCGTAACAGTTGAAACACGGTCGTAACTACTAACAACTTTGGAACCATCCCCAACAGTAAATCTGGAAAATACCCTCTCAAAGAACCACCTATATATCGCAAACCATGGCTTGTTTTGTTTATTTCCTCGAGATTTAGGTAAATGAGGGTGTTACACACAAAACCCATGTCTCATATTTTCGACATTCATTTCCATCTTCCCGCAAATCGAGACGCGAAGCAAGGTGTTCTTATCTAGCATGCATTTTTGGTGAAGGCTTTAACAACTAGTTGTGAGCGTCCTGTACATGACAAATCACTCCACAACCTATCATTAGTAAAATTATGCATAATAGTATTCAATTCATCAAATATAAAGGAAAATAATGATTATTAACCACTTAAAACATCAATGAAAGTAGTATGTTGTTTTATGCATAGTTTACAACAAATTGATGAAAAATGGAATGATAAATGGACGATAATGGAAAGAAAATGGATGAAATATATGTCAATAAGTGATGGAAAAATGGACAATTCCATCTCCCAACATATCCTAATAGCTATTTATCTTATCCTTCCATAATCAACAAAATATTTGGTGAATTTTGTATGACATATCTATGGTGTAACATGTATGGTGAATATATGGTGAAATATGTTTTTTTTTTCCCAGAAAAAAAAAATCGTGCTTTTAATTTCATAGAAGAAATAGAATACATTCTATATCATCTTCTCCTTTACTGCCTTAGTAAAGATTATCTTTTTGAGTAACTGATATATAACATTTACCCTATTCACCATTTTGGCTTCCAAGCCTAAATATGTCAACAAGGATCATTGACCAAAGTATACATAATCAGCCATTTAGTTGCAGAGTATGCTACTGATCCAGATGGAGATCGGTGGCCACCCACCTATTCCACTGGCTCAAAACAATTGTCCATTGTGGCAGTTCTCTAGTTATTTTTCTACATTTTTTTGTGTCCCAAATTTTTGTGGCCGTTTTGAGGCCCTAAATGAAATTTTTTGGAGATTCAGGGCCAAATGGTTGCCATCGGATTTCATTTGGCCAACCAAAAGTTGTAAATATTAGACATACCTTTCCAGCGAGCTATCAAACGCCCAAATCGGAGATCGTATGCAAAATGTATGACCCCAGGAAGTTGACTGTTCAACTTACCACCTTGGGGCCACAAACTTTATGACGGTTCATCTTCTAGGGTTATGTTTTGGAATTTTGGGGTTCTCACCTCATTCTTATTATAAATAGGCCCCTTTGGCCTCATTTTGTATTCAGCTTGGCATGGATGAGTGTAGCAGCCACATCACTTCTCAGAGATAACTACCACCATTCTAGCAATTGTATTACAGTATGTTCTATTTCCACCATTTAATAGAATATTTGTTTACTGTATCTCTATTATCTTTGCAAAATGTCTATTATAATGAATCTGTATATGTTCTTTCGTTTCGTTCAAACATAAATCCGGATCAGTGGTATCAGAGCAATATGCTCTTTGGTTGTTTCTCAGCGCATGTCCCCGACGAGGTTCGAGTATAGAGAGTTTGGTCTCGAACTAGTTTCACTTGATCATTCTCGCCATCCCAAACGACCTCCCATGGCAGAAGAAAAGAGAGATGACAGAGCAAGAGATCCTATCAAGTCACTGCTCGAGGAAGCCCTCGAGCAATAGAGGAATGAGATGATGGATAGTTTAACCCAAATCCTTCTGCAAATGTCGGCAATGGAAAGTGCATCTTCAACCAGCAGTCGGTTCGAGGATGCAAATCCCTTTAAGGTACAAGTTAACTTTGATATTCCTTTATTTGAAGGCAATATTGATGCAGATGCCTTGGATAATTGGTTGAATGTTCTAGAAGGGTATTTCTCTTTCCACAATTTTTTCGACAAAGAAAAGATCACCTTTGCGCTCCTTAATGTAGTCAGTCCCCCATGTCCAAATTTGGTGGGGTACTTATTGTGAGCAAAACTCATTAGACGAGTCTAGAATGTTTGAAACAAATCCCACTTGGGCCTCTTTCATAGATGTCGTCAGGGAACAGTATTACCTTGTGGGAAACTATGATGACCAGTACACAAAATGGACCATTTTGCATCAAGAAAGGGACTAGATGGTGCTAGAGTACACCAAAAAAATTCATACCTTGCGTACAAAGCTGAGTATTAAGGACTTCGAGTGACAACCGATTCTGAAATATCACAGTGGCCTACATCAGTCCATCTAAACTGAGATGGATTCCTCGACATCTCTTCACTTGGATCTGTCTATCGGTATGCTGTCAAAATCAAGGAGAAATTTCGACAAAAGAACAAGTGAGACTCTAGACCTGCACACCCACCATAGAAGCAAGGCAAGGGAAACCTTAGCTTGTGGAACACAGTAAAAGAAAATGACAACCAGTCCCAGCCACAAGCAAAGAAGGGGGATGAAAAGACAAAGAAGGAAACTGGTAAATGGTGCGAATTTCATAAAAGCCCTTGGCACAACATTGATGAATGTCACTCAAAGCAGTCATTAGTAGCCAAGATCAAATCTTCAGAATCAGATCCTGATTCTGATTCTGAACCCAATGCCACAATCGCATACAATGGGAGGAAAATGATTGATGCAGACCCCATTGCCACTGTTGCTACTACACAGATTCAACTAGAGGATCGTGAAGAGTCAAAGGTAGAGGAGTGCCTATTCCACTCACAAATGTGGGTGAAGGGAATTCCTCTACATTTTGTCATTGATAATGACAGCCAAAAGAACCTGATCTCCACAGAAGTCATCAAGAGATTGGAGCTTCTGACAACACCACACCCACAACCTTACAGCATCAGTTGGCTAATCCAAGGACGAGGTATCTGCATTACTCAACAACACCTCCTACCATATGGCATCAAGCATTTCAAAGATGAGGTACTGTATGATGTGGCCCCACTTGAAGTCTGTGATGTTCTTTTAGGACAACCATATATGTGGAAGTGTCATGTTGTATATGAGTCACGACCACGCAGTGTCATTGTTACTTTGGGAGGAAAACTCTATCGAATACTATAGACCGTTGCACCTAACAAGGTCTCGCAAGGTAGGAAGATAAGCTCCCACATCAGAAAATTATTCCTCTTCACAATTATGTTTGAAGGAGAACATAAGATCACAGAGACCTCGACACCCTCTGCACGGGATGTCTCTGCTCATCAGACACAAGCAGAAGACAGAGACATTGTTTTCTCATCTATCCAAGTACCTCTATGATGCAAGGCCATGAATTCAAGGTGCTCATCTAGAAAGAAATCATCCATACAACAATTACAACCCTCTCAGGATGTCAAAGAAAGGAAGCCTCTTCACTTCAGCAAATGTCACACCAAAAGATCAACTCAACACACAGTTCGAGAGATGATATGGGATTCAATGCAATGGAGACCATTTCTTTCTAAGGAGGGAGGATTTATCCAGATGGAGATCGATGGCCACCCACCTATTCCACTAGCTCAAAACAATTGTCCATTGTGTCAGTTCCCTAGTTATTTTCTACAATTTTTTGGGTCCCAAACTTTCGGGGCTGTTTTGAGGCCCTAAACAACATTTTTTTGGAGATTTGGGGCCAAATAGTTTCCATCGACATGCATTTGGCAGACCAAAAGTTTTAAATCTTAGACATACCTTTCCAACGAGCTATTGAATGCCCAAATCGAAGATCGTATGCAAACGTTATGACCTTGAGAAATTGACTATTCAACTTACCACCTTGGGGCCACAAACTTTATGACAGTTCATCTTCTAGGGTTAATTTTTGGACTTTTGGGGTTCTCACCTCATTCTTATTATAAATAGGCCCCTTTGGCCTCATTTTGTATTTAGCTTGGCACAGATGAGCGTGGCAGCCACATCTCTTCTCAGAGATAGCTACCACCATTCTAGCAATTGTATTATAGTCTGTTCTATTTCCACCATTTAATAGAATATTTGTTTACTGTATCTCTATTATCTTAGCAAAATGTCTGTTATAATGACTCTGTATATGTTATTTCATTTCGTTCACACATAAATCCGGATCAGTGGTATCAGAGCAATCTGCTCTTTGATTGTTTTTCGGCGCATGTCCCCGACGAGGTCCGAGTATAGAGAGTTTGGTCTCGAACTAGTTTCACTTGATCATTCTCACCGTCCCAAGCGACCTCCCATGGTGGAAGAAAAAAGAGATGACAGAGCATGAGATCCTTTCAAGTCGCTGCTCGAGGAAGCCCTTGAGCAACAGAGGAACGAGATGATGGATAGTTTCACCCAAATCCTTCTGCGAATGCTGGCAACGGCAAGTGCATCTTCAATGAGCATCAGTTCGGGGATGCAAATCCCTTTAAGGTACAAGTTAACTTTGATATTTCTTTATTTGAAGGAAATATTGATGTAGATGGCCTGGATAATTGGTTGAATGTTCTAGAAGGGTATTTCTCTGTCCATAATTTTTTCGATAGAGAAAAGATCACCTTTGCACTCCTTAAGGTAGTCGGTCCCCCATGTCCAAATTTGGTGGGGTACTTATTGTGAGCAAAACTCATCAGACGAGTTTGGAATGTCTGAAACAAATCCCACTTGGGCCTCTTTCATAGATGCCGTCAAGAAACAGTATTACCCTATGGGAAACTATGATGACCAGTACACAAAATGTACCATTCTGCGTCAGGAAAGGGACCAGACAGTGCTGGAGTACACCAACAAATTTCATACCTTGCATACAAAGCTGAGTATTAAGGACTCCGAGTGATACTTGATTCTGAAATATCACAGTGGTCTACATTGGTCCATCTGAACTAATATGGACTTCCTCGACATCTCTTCACTTGGATCCACCTATCGGTATGCTGTCAAAATCGAGGAGAAATTTTGACAAAAGAACAAGCAAGACTCTGGACCTGCACACCCACAACAGAAGCAAGGCAATGGAAACCCTAGCTTGCGAAACACAGTAAAAGAAAATGACAACCAGTCCCAACCACAAGCAAAGAAGGGGGATGGAAAGACAAAGAAGGACACTGGTAAAGGGTGCGAATTTCATAAAATCCCTTGGCACAACATTGATGAATGTCGCTCAAAGAATTCATTAGTAGCCGAGATCAAATCTTCAGAATCAGATCCTGATTCTGATTCCGAACCCAATGCCACAACCGCATATAATGGGAGGAAGATCATTGATGTAGACCCCATTGCCACTGTTGCTACTGCACAGATTCAATTAAAGGATCCTGAAGAGTCAAAGGAAGAGGAGCGCCTATTCCACTTGTATATGTGGGTGAAGGGAATGCCTCTACATTTTGTTGTTGATAACGGCAGCCAAAAGAACCTAATCTCAACAGAAGTCCTCAAGAGATTGGAGCTTCCGACAAAACCATACCCGCAACCTTACAGCATCGATTGGCTAAGCCAAGGACGAGGTATCTGCATTACTCAACAACACCTCCTACCATATGGCATCAAGCGTTTCAAAGATGAGGTACTGTATGATGTGGCCCCACTTGAAGTCTGTGATGTTCTTTTAGGACAACCATATATGTGGAAGTGTCATGTTGTATATGAGTCACGACCACGCAGTGTCATTGTTACTTTGGGAGGAAAAATCTATCGAATACTATAGACCGTTGCACCTAACAAGGTCTCGCAAGGTAGGAAGATAAGCTCCCACATCAGAAAATTATTCCTCTTCACAATTATGTTTGAAGGAGAACATAAGATCACAGAGACCTCCACACCCTCTACACAGGATGTCTCTGCTCATTAGACACAAGAAGAAGACAGAGCCATTGTTTCCTCATCTATCTAAGTACCTCTACGATGCAAGGCCATGAATTCATGGTTCTCATCTATAAACAAATCATCCATACAACAATTACGGCCCTCTCAGGATGTCAAACAAAGGAAGCCTCTTCACTTCAACAAATGTCACACCAGGAGATCAACTCAACACATAGTTCGAGAGATGATACGAGATTCGACACAATGGAGACCATTGATTTTTAAGGAGGGAGGATTGATCTAGATTAAGATCGATGGCCACCCACCTATTCCACTGGCTCAAAACAATTGTCCATTGTGGCAGTTCCCTAGTTATTTTTCTACAGTTTTTTGGGTCCCAAACTTTTGGGGCCATTTTGATGCCCTAAAGGAAGTTTTTTGGAGATTTGGGGCCAAATGGTTGCCATAAAAATTCATTTGGCCAACCAAAAGTTGTAAATCTTAGACATACCTTTCCAACGAGCTATCGAACACCCAAATCGGAGATCGTATGCAAAAGTTATGACCCCAGGAAGTTGACTGTTCAACTTACCACCTTGGGGCTGCAAATTTTATGATGGTTCATCTTCTAGGGTTACGTTTTGGACTTTGGGGTTCTCACCTCATTCTTATTATAAATAGGCCCCTTTGGCCTCATTTTGTATTCAGCTAGGCATAGATGAGTGTAGCAGCCACATCTCTTCTCAAAGATAGCTACCACCATTCTAGCAATTGTACTACAGTATGTTCTATTTCTGCCATTTAATAGAATATTTGTTTACTGTATCTCTGTTATCTTTGCAAAATGTCTGTTATAATGACTCTATATATGTTCTTTTATTTTGTTCACACATAAATCCGGATCAGCTATTGAAAGGGGTTTTTGTCCAAAATGATTTTTCGTTCCTAGCTTGCATTTTTATGCTTATGGCTTGCATTTTACACCAAGTGTCCATAACAGTAAAAAAAGGTTAAAATTGCAACTTTCATAGATCGAATCTGAGCATATGAGGTTAGGTTATATAAAATTAACACAAGGATAGTCTTCTCAATATATCTAGCCATCCAATTTCCAAAACAATTTACTATAAACATTTAATAGGAGGGTTTAGCTTGCATTTTTATGAATCTAGGTGGATATTTCATAAATACAAGACAACCATGTAGTGTTTATGCTCAATATGCACTTTCTGAACCCAAATTGAAAAAATAAATGTATAATAATGTGGAAAATAGTAAAGCATACCATTTCCAACTAAAATCACTCAAAAATACCCAATAGTTAGGGCTGGGCGGGCATTTCTCTACTCTAGGTAAAATTGGGTTGAAAACACAAAGTTGTCATTTTGTCAATTTAACTCTGGATAAATAAACATCATTTAAAAAAAACTGAAAAAGGTTTTTGTCAAAAATATATCTATCTTCAACCCCATGGTGTTAGTTTCAACTGATGACAATTGTACGGACTATGGCATACATTTTCCTAAGCCCTTTTTTGAATATTTACACACTATTTTTTACGTAACAACTTAGAATTTCAGTCATTACTTTTGAATCTGTCCAAGATACTTGCAAGTTTAGTCATTCATGTTCAATTTAACCGCTACATGTTCCTAGCTTGCTTTTTACACCAAGTATCCATAATAGTCAAAAAATGTCAAAATTGCACCTTTCATAGCTCGACTGTGAGCATACGAAGTTAGGTTATATAAAATTAATACAAGGATAGTATTCTCAATATATATGGCCATCCAAGTTTCAAAACCATTTACTATAAACATATAAGAGGAGGGTTTGGTTTGCATTTTTATTAATGTGCGTGGATATTTCATAAATACAACACAACCATGTAGTGTTTTTGCACAAGAGGCACTTTCTGAACCTAAATTGAAAAAATAAATGTATAATAATGTAGAAAATAGTAAAACATACCATTTCCATATAAACTCACTAAAAAATACCCAATAGTTACAGCTAGGTGGGCATTTCTCTTATCTGGGTAAAATAGGGTTGAAAACACAAAAGTTGTCATTTTATCAATTTAACTTTGGAAAAATGAAACATAATTTTAAAAAAATGAAAGAGGATTTTTTAAAAATATATCTATATTCAACCCCACGGTGTTAGCTTCAATTTATGACAATTGTACGTGCTGTGGCATGCATTTTCCTAAGCCATGTTTTGAATATTTACACTCTGGTTTTTACGAAACTTAGAATTTCAGTCATTTTTTTTAATTTGTCCAAGATACTTGGAATTTTAGTCATTCATGTTGAATTTGACTGCTATGCATTCATAGATTTCATTATTATGCTTATGGCTTGCATTTTAGACCAAGTGTCCATAAAAGTAAAAAATGGTTAAAATTGCACCTTTCATAGTCGACTGTGACCATATGAGGTTAGTTTATGTAAAATTAACACAAGGATAGTCTTCTCAATATATCTACCCATCCAATTTCCGAAACCATTTACTATAAACATTTAATAGGAGGGTTTGGTTTGAGAGTACACCAAAACATGTAGAGAAAAATATTACTCTATTATTATATAAATTCACTCCAATGGGATCCTGTCCATCATTGTTATGGATTGTGGATGAGGACTGGTGCAACCCATTTGCAGATGTAAACATTATACCTATCATAAATATGGTTAATTATGTATGAGAGATATGTGGTGTCATATTTATGGTGAAATGTTTGAACTTTGTAATTTGAAGTTTTTATAAGTAAATATAAATATGAATCTGGGGAAATCCAAACAGTCTTCTTTGTGTGCATGCTGAGATAGTATTATGTGTTGATCCTGTAGGGATGCATCACATGACGTATTGATGTTGTGTTATCAATGGTTTTTGTTTTCCAATGAAAAAATATTTCTCTTTGATATTTCAAAGTTTGAAATCAGAATATACATTTTTTAGCTTATGGGATCTTGAAAAGATACATATGTTCTGTCTTCAAACTATCCTAATAGCTATTTATCCTAGTCTTCCATAATCTACAAAATATTTGGTGAATTCTGTATGACAAATATATGGTGTAACATGTATGCTGAAATATGTTTTTTTTTTCCCACAAAAAAAATCATACTTTTTCGTATACTTTTTCAGAGCCGAAATATCATACATTCTATATCATCCTCTCCTTTACTGCCTCAGTAAGGATTATTTTTTTCAGTAACTGATAGATAACATTTAGCCTATTTACCATTTTGGCTTCCAAGCCTAAATACATCAACAAGGATCACTGAACAAAGTATACATTCCTAGCTTGCATTTTACACCAAGTGTCCGTAACAGTAAAAAAAGGTTAAAATTGCACCTTTAATAGATCAGCTGTGAGCATATGAGGTTAGTTTATATAAAATTAACACAAGGATAGTCTTCTCAATATATCTAGCTATCCAATTTCCAAAACCATTTACCTTAAACATTTAATAGGAGGGTTTGGCTTGCATTTTTATTAATCTAGGTGAATAATTAATAAATACAAGACAACCATGTAGTGTTTATGCAAAACATGCACTTTCTGAACCCAAATTGAAAAAATAAATATAATAATAATGTGGAAACTAGTAAAACATAAAGTTTGCAACTAAAGTCACTAAAAATACCCAATACTTAGGGTTGGGCAGGCATTTCTCTGATCTCGGTAAAACTGGGTTGAAAACACAAAAGTTGTCATTTTGTCAATTTAACTCTAAGCAAATGAAACATATTTTAAAAAAATCGAAAGAGGTTTTTGTCAAAAATATATCTGTCTTCAAACCCTAGGTGTTAGTTTCAACTGATGACAATTGTACGGACTATGGCGTGCATTTTCCTGAGCCCATTTTTTAATATTTACACACTGTTTTGTTACATAACAACTTAGAATTTCAATCATTAATTTTGAATTTATCCAAGATACTAGCGATTTTCATCATTCATGTTCAATTTAACTCTTATGCATTCCTAGCTTGCATTTTTATGCTTATGGCTTGCATTTTACACCAAGTGTCCATAACAGTAAGCAAATGTTAAAATTGCACCTTTCATAGGTCGACTACGAGCATACAAGGTTAGGTTATAAAATTAATACAAGGATAGTCTTCTCAATATATCTAGCCATCCAATTTCCAAAACCATTTACTATAAACATTTAATAGGAGGGTTTGGATTGCATTTTTATTAATGTAGGTGGATATTTCATAAATACAAGACAACCATGTAGTGTTTTTGCATAACAAGCACTTTCTGAACCCAAATTGAAAAAATAAATGTATAATAATGTGGAAAATAGTAAAATATACCATTTCCAACTAAACTCACTAAAAAATACCCAATACTTAGGGTCGGGCAGGCATTTCTCTGATCTAGGTAAAACTGGGTTGAAAACACAAAAGTTGTCATTTTGTCAATTTAACTCTAGACAAATGAAACATAATTTTAAAAAACTGAAAGAGGCTTTTGTCAAAAATATATATCCATCTTCAAATCCATGGTGTTAGTTTCAACTTATGAAAATTTATGGATTGTTGTGTGCATTTTCGTAAGCCCATTTTTTATAATTTACACACTGTTTTTGACGAAACTTAGAATTTCAGTCATTTTTTTTTTAATTTGTCCAAGATACTTGGAATTTTAGTCATTCATGTTCAATTTGACTGCTATGCATTCTTAGCTTGCATTTTACACCAACTGTCCATAAAAAATAAAAAAAGGTTAAAATTGGACCTTTCATATGTTGATTTGAGCATATCAGGTTAGGTTATATAAAATTAACACGAGGATAGTCTTCTCAATATATCTATCCATCCAATTTCCAAAACCATTTACTATAAACATTTAATATGAGGGTTTGGTTTGAAAGTACATCAAAACATGTAGAGAAGAATATTACTCTATTATCATATTACTCAATCTATTACTCTATGTTTTCTAGAATAGTTAGAATGCCAAATTTTTACTCTATTATTTACTCTTACTTTATTATTTTCAATAAATATACTTAACATGCTAGAAAGTTAACTATATTGAAATTGAGAATGTAAGTTGTGTATAGTTGACTTGAAACACATTTGTAAGTTTTATTATAGTTTGGAAAAGTCGGTACACATTTGTAATTTTTCTTATAGTTTGCAAAAGTCAAAACACATTTGTAACTTTTATTATAGTTTGGAAACATTAGAACACATTTGTAGTTTTTCTTTTAGTTTGGAAAATTCAGCATGTTGGTATCCTATGTGTGCATTCACGTGCATCTTGTGCATGCATCCCCTTCTTCCTTTCTGAGCGTGCCATCATCCTGGAAAATGGAAACAACAGCCTCATGTTCCATGCCATCAACTGAAACAAGGGGTTCTCAAGATGCTGAGAGGTTCACTGTCAGAAAATTCAGAGAGAGTGCTGAGGCATGGAGTGACAGAATGAACTGGCCAGAAGGTATGCTAAATGTCCCGGTCAAAGCAGGAGTGCATCATTTTCTTTTTAGTTAGTACAATTTCAACAATGAAGAGATAGATAATGCCATTTCTAGTTATGATGATGAGTCCAAGGAATTGATTATTTTTGGGAGGATGGTTTGTCTAGACCCTGATTTGTTGTCCAGTGCAACGATAATTCCAAACAGGGGGGGAGTAATGTTGACCACCAAGAAAAACATCAAAGTAGAAAAGGGTGAGATGGCAAACAAAATATGTGGAAAAATGGTTTTGGTTGCCTGGAATGGTTTAAAAGATGCAAGATGTTCCCTCAAGACTGTACAAAACCTTAATCCAAATTGTACTTAGGACAATTATGAATCACCACAAGCAAGATATTTCAGGTGATTGTATGATCCGGAAACAAGATCTTTGCTACTCTCTGACGTTAACATGAATTACATAAAGAGCATGAATGAAGCTCACAAATCCATACAAAGAGAACCAAACAACATAGACAATACACATATAAAGACAACAAGTTGATAACGGAGTTCGTCCAGGGTGGACTACGTCTCCGGGCCTGCTTCTCAATAGGAGGGCCGATCTATAATCTCAACATAAGGAAAAATACATGGCAATGATATAATGATACCTTGGCGACAATGGCCAGGAAGAGAACTACTGCCCAAAGCACAACAAGACTTCTTCCAGCAACTCTGAAGCCTGAAGACGGTGTAAAACGAGTATAAACACTCGTACCTTCCTCCTGCAGAGCTACGCAATCTCCCTTCTCTCCTTTAGCTACAAAGTCTCCACTCCAAAGCATGAGTGGGAAATGGCAAATGAATGGGTTTATATATCTTGTATGGCCTCCTCTCATATGATCCTCATGGTTTCTCAAGTTACAACAATTTTGCCCAAATAGGCATGTGGTTACAACTTCCCTAAGTTGGTTTTCATAATAAACCAACATTTAACAATACCCTTCTAAAACTCCATATAGTTGGTTATAGTTTAAAACTATGCCAAGTATAGGTTACATTCATTTATAATGTATTTTAAAAACCCATCTTTTTTTTATTAATCCATACCCAACGTTTTAAATAGCACATGTAACAAAAACCATACCCAAAGGTTTCGAGCCCACTTTAGAGTCATAAACAGAGTTTGTTTTAACAGCACGTGGTAAGGAGTGGGCACGTGGTATAATGGTTTAAAACCCATTTAATCCTTAACCCAAAGTTTGTTATGCCATGGTGGCGCTCCACAAACATTAGGTGGCATGTAACATTTAAAAGTTTGTTATAACACATGTTTTAATATTTTTAACCACTTTAAGCCCTTAACCAAAGTTTTTTAATGCACATGTGTTTAAATAGTGGCATGTCCCACGTGGTGGTTCTGCCAACGGGAGGGGAGCGAATCTTGTGAAGAGTGGTGAATACTTTTGCATAAACATGCATCAACCAACCGGGAGTTGCCACGTGTCTCCATTTCATTGGTCCATGTCAATGCCTTGTTAGGTGCCAACTTGATGCCACCTCACCACTTATCATCCACGTGGCATGCATTAACCAACCGGGAGTTGCCACATGTCTCAGCCTCATTGGTCCATGTCAATACCTCATCATCTTGTATGGATGCCACGTGTCACCCTGCCAGTGGTGCCATGTGGCACCCCCATTTTGCATGTTTCATCAATACAACAAAGCGCGATAACTTTCTCATACGGAGTCCGTTTGAGGTGAAACGAACGCCGTTGGAATCGTCTCAACGAGCCCTTAGATCTGGTGCTGATTTTGCTGAGATTGGAGGACTTCAAAATTTTTGCCTTCTTGGATCCTCCTGGATCATTCCTCCCCACTAAGAAGCTTTTGGCCTCCAAAAGCCTTTACTAATCAACAGATAGGTGAGGGAATTGCTCCCTCACTTTCTCCTTCTCGATCCACTTAGCCTTGCTTGGATGAGTACCTTTGATGCCCACTCGAAGATACTCAACATCACCTCTGCGAGAAGTCCTTGTCCTTCTGTCCAAGATGACATCTTCCTTTAGCTCATCCATGTACTCAGGAGCAAATTCATCAACCGATGGCAATGAGACATTCTCCCTTTCATCCATGATCATGGGAGGCTCATAGAGTTTCAAGTTCTCCACATTCACCACTGAGTAGATCTGCATTTATGGCGGTAGCTCTAAGCGAAAAGCATTCGTCCCAATCTTCTCCAAGATGGTGAAGGGACCATATCTAATGGGCTTGAGCTTCTTGCCTTCTCCTTTCATCCTCTCCTTGCTGATGTGAAGCCACACTTGATCTCCCACCTGAAACTGATGATCAACTCTATGCTTATCATGGCGAGCCTTGTACTGGGCTTGACTCTTCTTCAACTGCTCTTGCACTACTTGATGTACCTGTTGAACTCTCTGAATGAACCTGCAGGATTTGTCTTCATCCTTGGAATGCTGAGAATGAGATGAGGAAGAAGCACTTGAACTTGTGCTTGAAGCTGAAGGTGAAGAGGGAGGCTCAGGAGGCTCTTCGCCACCTCCTCCTTGGTTAACTGAAGCATTTCCTTCATCCTTCACTTCTTTGTCTTCCTTCTTTACTTCACTGCCTTTTCTTTCTTTTGCCATGCGTTCTTCATAGTCTGCAAACAACTTGTCTACCTTGTCGGCCATCATGTAGAATACCTTGTGAAAGTTTGCCTCCATCTCAGTGCGGGCATCATTAGCTTCCATCTTCTTCCTTCGGTGTGCACGTCCGATCTCGGAATTGTAAGGCTCTAATGTACCCTCACCAGCTTGCAGTTTAGCCCTCTTGAGCATCCACACTCACAATCCAACGTCAAATAGCCCTGCTCTGATACCACATGATCCGGAAACAAGATCTTTGCTACTCTATGACGTTAACATGAATTGCATAAAGAGCATGAACGAAGCTCACAAATCCATACGAAGAGAACCAAACAACATAGACAATACACATATAAAGACAACAAGTTGATAACGGAGTTCGTCCAGGGTGGACTACGTCTCCGGGCCTGCTTCTCAATAGGAGGGCCGATCTATAATCTCAGCATAAGGAAAAATACATGGCAATGATATAATGATACCCTGGCGACAATGGCCAGGAAGAGAACTGCTGCCCAAAGCACAACAAGACTGCTTCAAGCAACTCCGAAGCCTGAAGACGGTGTAAAACGAGTATAAACACTCGTACCTTCCTCCTGCAGAGCTACGCAATCTCCCTTCTCTCCTTTAGCTACAAAGTCTCCACTCCAAAGCATGAGTGGGAAATGGCAAATGAATGGGTTTATATAGCTTGTATGGCCTCCTCTCATATGATCCTCATGGTTTCTCAAGTTACAACAATTTTTCCTAAATAGGCATGTGGTTACAACTTCCCTAAGTTGGTTTTCATAATAAACCAACATTTAACAATACCCTTCTAAAACTCCAACCATATAGTTGGTTATAGTTTAAAACTATGCCAAGTATAGGTTACATTCATTTATAATGTTTTTAAAAACCCATCTTTTTTTTTTAAATCCATACCCAACGTTTTAAATAGCACATGTAACAAAAACCATACCCAAAGGTTTCGAGCCCACTTTAGAGTCATAAACAGAGTTTGTTTTAACAGCACGTGGTAAGGAGTGGGAACATGGTATAATGGTTTAAAACCCATTTAATCCTTAACCCAAAGTTTGTTATGCCATGGTGGCACTCCACAAACATTAGGTGGCATGTAACATTTAAAAGTTTGTTATAACACATGTTTTAATATTTTTAACCACTTTAAGCCCTTAACCAAAGTTTTTTAATGCACATGTGTTTAAATAGTGGCATGTCCCACGTGGTGGTTGTGCCAACGGGAGGGGAGCGAATCTTGTGAAGAGTGGTGAATACTTTTGCATAAACATGCATCAACCAACCGGGAGTTGCCATGTGTCTCCATTTCATTGGTCCATGTCAATGCCTTGTTAGGTGCCAGCTTGATGCCACCTCACCACTTATCATCCACGTGGCATGCATTAACCAACCGGGAGTTGCCACATGTCTCAGCCTCATTGGTCCATGTCAATACCTCGTCATCTTGTATGGATGCCACGTGTCACCCTGCCAGTGGTGCCACGTGGCACCCCCATTTTTCCTGTTTCATCAATACAACAAAGCGCGATAACGTTCTCATACGGAGTCCGTTTGAGGTGAAACGAACGCCGTTGGAATCGTCTCAACGAGCCCTTCGATCTGGTGCTTATTTTGCTGAGATTGGAGGACTTCAAAAATTTTGCCTTCTTAGATCCTCCTGGATCATTGTATGAAGTTGGTGATTCATTGGGTTGAAGACCTGGCCATAGATGTCCCTCATATATTGGCAAAAAAATGCATTTTTCACTACAGGAGAGCAAAATGAAGAGAGTGAAGTTCAGTTACCCAGATATACTACAAAACAATATTGACTTATATCTACCCAGCACTATAGAAGGAAGAAGATTTAAAAATACATACATTAAGAGGTCGAAACTGGAAAAAATTAACCAGGAAGTTCCTCAACAATCTCCAAAGGACAATGTACAAGTCCTTGAAGAGCCTATTGAACTCTGTATGCAAGGTATGGGAAGTGACCCTGAAGAATTTGATGTTGTCTCAATTCTGGCTAGATTACATGGTAGAGAAATAAATTTCAATGAGATGCATGATGTTGAGTTTAATGAATAGGAGGAGCATAGAGATGATGATATTTATGCTCCTGTAGAGATAACACTTGTTATATATACACCTCCACAGTTGGGAGTTGAGAAAAATTCCTCTCCAAAATATTTTTTTGATGGTAAAATTGTTTTTAAGCTATTCGATGAAATGTTGCATTTCAAAGAAAAAACTGAATTTTGGTATCTTACCGCAATATAGATCGTAGAACTCTGTAGGATTAAGCAGATGCAAATTCAGGACCTCTTAAAGGTAGGCACTATTTTTCAATGCTATTTTTAAAAAAGAAACAATTGCCAAATTCCTTTTTTTGAAGCCTCGTTAAAATTTTCAATATTTACAGGTAATTGCAAGGTTAGAAACATAACACATGGATACTATGGAATATTCTATTAAAAATTTGCAAATGCTGGACCTCTTTAATGTAGGGGGCATTTTTCAATGCATTTTTCCAAAAAGAAAAGTTGCCAAATTCTATTTTTTGAAGCCTCCTTAAAATTTTCCTTGTTTATAGGAAATTGCAAGATTAGGAGAATCCCTTATGAAGACGGTGGATAGTACGAGAAGAAAAATAGCATGCAAGGACTATGTTCTTCAGTATTTAAATAAGGAACTAGAAAAAATTTAGTATGAATTTAGAAAGGAAAATGAGAAATGCATAGAAGAATATATGGTTGTTCAAAAGAAAGATTAACAAACCATAAACATACTAAAAGATAAGCTGAAACATCGACTGTAGGTTTTTGGCATTTCCCTTCTAAGGACTATTATCGACCAGGATGAAAGAATTATGGCTGAAGTCAATAAGAAAAACATAATAGTTGAAATAATGAAGGATCAGTTTCAAAACAGCCTTGCTGAAGACTACAATAAACATAAACATGAGATAAATGAACATAGAAAAAAAAGAGGAAAACATGAAAAACATAATTTCTATGAAAGATGAAGAGTTGAAAGGAAAAATAGTTGAACTTGAAAAGATTACTGCAAAACTACAGACTAGAGGAGTTGAAAAGTTAAAAGAATCTGAAATTGGTAAGGGAAAGAGTAGGCATATGATTTCTCATGAAATTTATGATATGTCGGCACACCAACAGGCTTTAATAAGGTATGAGAGTTCCATGCAAAACAAAGGGAAGGCATTGGACGTAGATTTTAATGCAATACAAGCTCATGAAAAATTCAAAAAGGGGTTACAACGCTATCGTGCCTTCTTAAGAACTCAAGAGAAGTCCTTGATGGATGCTATTGCATCAATGAATGTTGGAGCTGATGATGCAGGAGCATAAGCTCAATAGTGGAGATAGAGAACTTTGATAAGACAAAGAAGGATTTTCTAGAAAATAGTTGGGTCTCTTCTTTGTAATTTTTGTTTTTTTAATTAGAATAGGAGTCAAATGGAATAAAAGAAGGCATGATCCTTCATTTGTAATAGAAATAATATAGGGATAAAAGTTGTTGAGTTTTCTAGAATCGTAGGAACAAAAAAAAACTGATTCATGGTTTCATTAGGTTTTCGATCTTGTTTTCATGGATCTTAAAACTGATTTTGGTTATGTATTGAAACACTAGTCATGGAAAAAGTGGGGGGATTAGCTTGGAATTTTGAGAGTCAAGATAGAGAGGGTTTTCTTTTTTTTTTGCAGAGAAAATAAAATCATAGATTTCTGGCAGAGGTTATGGAAGCCTGGAAAACGTTTTTGAAACCTAGGATTCAAAATTATCTACTCTATGTCTAATCAACTAAAAAAAAAATTGTGTTTAAGCTGCCATAAATTACACATTGGCCATGTCTTGGAGTCGACGGTGTAGAATCTGTAAGTTCTTGCAGGATTTTAGTATTCACATTGAAATCGTGTCAATTTCATGAGTTTGTCGCTACAGTTTTATTGAAATTCCTGTGTGTATCTAACATAACCAGCAATCAAATTTATAAATGATTCCTGCTTGTTGTCTATGATGAAAAAACCCAAAATATTCAGAGGATTAATGAAATCTCCATTCCCCGTAATCCTTGTCCACTCTAGCTATGAATTAGATTGAAATTATATCTGCTGGATTATTATTTTTTCAAATTCATCATGGAAGAGCCCACGGAATATTTTGTGGAGAAATAATTTTGGAACTGTCAAATTGGAGCTGTGATTTGTTGCAGACCGGTTGGCTGAGTTTGTGGCGTCTTCTATTAGTTTAATGGCTTTGCATTTTATATTATGATAGAGTTAAAAATAGTGACAGTTTCCAAAGATAATCCTACATTAACAGGTTTCACACTTCACCCTTGCACCAAGTGGTATCAGATCTGAAGGAACAAGGAGTTTCTTTGCTGTGCAAAGAAGAATTATTTTAATCTTTTCCTAGGTCAAAGAAACAAGAGGGATAAATTTGAACAGTAATAATTTGAGAGCCAAATTATTACCTTAGAAATGGCTATCAAAGTAAGACTTTGTAGAGGAGGTCAAGGAGGCAGACCTATAGCCAATGCAGAAGTAATGGAGGAGTTAAGAGTTATGTGAGAGGAAATGACAGACATGAGAGAAGCAGGAAGAAGAGATCCTGAAGCAGGTGATGTTAGTGAAGCAGAAGTAGAAGAAAGGATAGAAGAAGACATTGGAATGAAGATATTAAAGGCAGTCTTTGGGGCATGTTCAAAACCAAGAATAGAGATAGCTTCATATGATGGGGGATTAAATCCTGAGGAATTAGTTGAATGGATAAATTCCATGGACAAACATTTCGATTTTGCTGAAATACCTGAGAATAAGAAATTGAAGTTTGCAGTGACTAGGCTCAAAGGACATGCTTTTCTCTGGTGGGATGGTGTACGAGTAGAAAGAAGAATACTACACAAGCAACCAATCAAGAATTGGAATAGAATGATTGCTAAACTGAAGGAGAAATTTATTCCCAAAGACTATCAGTTAGCCTTGTATAGATAGATGCAGAACTTGAGACAAAGACTACTTACTGTCAGGGAGTATACCGAAGAATTCTATAGGATAAAGATTAGAGCTAGATACACAGAAGACGCTTCTAACAAGGTATCCAGACACATTAATGGTCTTAAGTTTGACATTGAAGATGATATGAGTTTATTTTCACCTAAGTCAGTTGAAGAAGCATACCAATGTGCTTTAAAAGTGGAAGAGAAGCTGAATAGGAGAAATAATGCAGGAAGAGGAAGAGGTCATATTTACAGAGGTAAGGAACCACAAAATGGAAGAGGAAAATCTTTAGTTCAGAAGGAAGAAGCTGAATCATCAAGACAACGAGAACAACCTCAGAGAGGAAGAGACTTCAGGGGAACAAGATAGTTCCAAAGAGGTCGAGGAAGAGGCAGGAATTATGAGGTTAGATGTTATACATGTACAAAGATAGGACATATGTCTTGGGATTGTCCAGAAGGGGCTGCAAGACAGGGAAATATTCAATTTGCACAAGCTAAAACTGAACAAAGAGTACCTGAGAATCATGTTGAGATTCTAGAGGCAGGAGAATCCTTGTTGATGAGGAGGACTTTGCTGAAGCCAAGCAAAGAGGTGCATGAACTTGAACAGAGGAAAAATTTGTTCAAAACAATGTGCAAATCACAAGGGAAGTGCTACAAATTAATTGTTGATAATGGCAGTACTGTAAATTTAGTTTCTGTAGAGATGGTTGAAAAATTAGGATTGCAGAGAGAAAAACATCCTACACCCTACAGAGTTTCTTGGTTGTAGAAGGGACACCAAATATTGGTTAATGAGCAGTCCAAAGTTGATTTCCAGATTGGGAATTACAAGGATCAAGTCATATGTGATGTGATACCAATGGATGTGTGTCATGTACTGTTGGGTAGAACATGGCAGCATGATAGGAATGTGATGTATAATGGCAAAGAGAATACTTTTGTCCTAGAGAAAGAAGGCAAAAGACATACTCTTGTTCCTCTAAAGGAAGAGAAAACAGAGGAGAAAACCAGCCCAAAGGTATTGCTGGTCAAAGAGAAAGAATTTATGGAACAGCTGGAAGAGGAAGAGGTAAGTTTTGCTATTGTTGGTAAACCTGGGACTGTTATAACCAACACTAGAATAGATGAATTACCTACTGAAATTCAGAATTTATTAGAGGAGTATGTAGACATAGTTGTAGATGATTTTCCAAATGAATTACCACCTGTAAGAAGTACCAGTCATCACATGGATTTGATTACTGGAGCTAGATTTCCAAACAAAGCAACTTACAAAATGACTCCAGCAGAGAATACAGAGATCAGCAGACATATACAAGAATTATTGGATAAAGGATTGGTCAGAGAGATTTTAAGTCCTTGTGCTGTACCTACAGTGTTGAGTCCAAAAAAAGGAGGAGAATGGAGGATGGGTACAGATTCTAGATCCATAAACAAGATCACCATCAGGTATAGATTCCCTTTACCTAGGATGGATGATTTAATGGATTGCTTGAGTGGTTCAAACTATTTATCTAAATTAGATTTGGAAAGTGGATATCATCAGATAAGAATGAGGGAAGGTGATGAGTGGAAGACAGCTTTCAAAACAAATATGGGGTTATATGAATGGTTAGTTATACCTTTTGGTTTGACTAATGCACCTAGTACTTTTATGAGATTAATGAACTAAGTACTTAAATAATTCATAGGAAAGTTTATCATAGTATATTTGGATGATATTCTTGTTTTCAGCAAGACAAAAGAAGAGCATATTAGGCACTTGAATCTGGTTTCAAAGAAATTGCATGATGAAAAATTCCTAATAAATCTGAAAAAGTGTTTCTTTATGAAGAAGGAACTGGTTTAATTAGGATTTGTAATTTCACAAGGAGGACTAAAGATGGACCCCGAGAAAGTAAAACCAATTGCAGATTGGCCATCTCCAAGGAATATATTTGAGGTAAGAAGCTTTCATGGGTTGGCAAGTTTTTACAGAAAGTTCATCAAGAATTTTAGTGGACTATGTGCTCCAATCCTGGACACAGTGAAGAAAGAAAAATAGCCATTCGAATGGATTATTCCAGCGGAGAAAGGTTTTAAATTATTGAAAGAGAAGATCACTGAGAAGCTTGTTTTAGCTCTCCCAGATTTCAGAAAAATATTCTCTGTTAGGTGTGATGCTAGTGGATATGCCATTCGAGGAGTGTTGAGTCAAGATGACAAACCAGTTGCATATTTCAATGAGAAATTGAATGAAGCAAAATAGAAATATTCCACCTATGATAAAGAATTCTATGCAGTAATCCAAGCTCTAGAAAAGTGGAGGCATTACCTTATGCCAAGGGAATTTATTCTATATTCTGACAATCATGCTTTACAATTTATAACTAAGCAAGAAAAGTTAA
>LPNX010892580.1:234810-256129 GCA_001517045.1 Pseudotsuga menziesii | reverse complement strand
AACTACTTTTTTGTTTGTATTTTTGACATATCTCCCTATGTTTTTACTCAAATTTCGATCGAGAGAGATCGTTGGATGCGGAATTAAATTCTGCATCCAACGAGTACCCACTTGGCATACTTTTGATGGACCCCGCTACCCCAAAAATAAGAAATACCTGAAAAAATGGAATGATGACATCATCATTTCATTTTTTTAGGTATTTCTTGTTTTTGGGGTAGCAGGGTCCGTCAAAAGTATGCCGAGTGGGTACTCGTTGGATGCAGAATTTAATTTCGCATCCAACGAGCTCTCCTGATCGAAATTTAAGTAAAAACACAGGGAGATATGTCAAAAATACAAACAAAAAATGTAGTTTTTTTTATGATACCTATCCCCAAATTTATATTAAAAAAGTGTTTAAGACCTATACGGTATTTCAAATTTAAAGCAATTTCATTGGCTAACACATGATGACATGGAATTTGAATAAAAGTTAAAAGGCCCATGTTGAGTTGAAATTTCCTCTAATGTCAGAAACATGCTAAATGGGTTGAATTTATGCAGAATTTTACTTTTGTTTTAAAGCATATAAGTGGAAGTTCTAATAAATTTGCAGATGCCTTGAGTGGAAGATGTTTAGTTTTGCAGGAAGTCCAAGTGAATGTTCTTGGATTAGAACATTTGAAGGACATGTATGAAGAAGATGCTAATTTCAAAGAAGCATATGAAGCTTGTTAGAACCAAGTATTCAGAGATAGAAGCCCATGGATAGACTTCATGATACAGGAAGGACTACTGTTTAAGGGAAACAAGTTGTGCATTCCTAAATGTTCAATGAGGGAGAATTTATTGAAGGAAAAACATAGTGGAGGACTTGCTGGTCATTTTGGAAATGACAAAACCTATGCCCAATTAAGTAATTTTTACTATTGGCCAGGAATGAGAGAAAATATACAGAAGTTTGTTGGGAAATGTCAAATCTGTCAACATGCAAAAGGGAGGCAACATAATACTAGATTGTATTAGCCATTACCTATTCCAAAGAAGCCTTGGGATGCTGTAAGTATGGATTTTGTTCTAGGATTTCCAAGAACACAGAGAGGTAATGACTCTATATTTGTTGTGGTTGATAGATTTTCAAAGATGGCACACTTTATTCCTTGCACAAAAACTAATGGTGCCACTCTCATTGCAAATCTGTTTTTCAAAGAGATAGTAAGACTTCATGGTCTTCCTATGAGTATAGTCTCTGATAGAGATACTAAATTTGTTGGACATTTATGGAGAACTTTATGGAAGAAGTTGGGAACGGACCTTAATTTTAGCTCAGCTTACCATCCTCAAATAGATGGAAAAACTGAAGTTACAAACATAAGTGTGGGTAATATTCTAAGAAGTTTGGTTAGTGAGCATCCTAATCAATGGGATCTAGCTTTACCACAAACTGAGTTTGCATACAATGACTCACCTAATAGAAGTACAAGCATGATTCCTTTTAAGATTGTTTATGGGATAAATCCAAGAGGAGTGTTTGAGTTCAGAAACTTGGGAATGATGGAGAAAAGGAGCGCAGATGCAGAGGATTTTGCTGCAGACATGAATCTGTTGCATGAACAAGTTAAGGAACGATTGCAAGAGAATAATCTGAAATATAAATAGAGAGCAGACTTGAAGAATAAAGAAGTAAATTTTGAATAAAGTGACTTGGTATTAGCATACCTGAAGAAAGAATGGTTCCCTAGAGGCACCTATAATAAATTAAAGGTTAAGAATATTGGACCTAGTTGAATCTTGAGGAAGTTTTCAGCCAATGCTTATGAAATTGAACTTCCAAGTGATGTGGGCATATCACCTATCTTCAATGTTGCAGATTTGTATCCTTATCAAGAGGTTGAAACTTCATCAACAATGAATTGGATACAGGGCAGAAAGTGGAATGGCAGAAATAGATCCTTGTTGTACCAAAGTTGGAAATGGAGAAGATCTTGGAAACTAGAGTGCTGAAGAAAACTAGAGGACATAAATACTATGAATACCTAATCAAGTGGAAAAAAAAGCCAATTGAAGATTCTACCTAGGTGACTACTGCACTCATACAAAAAAGTGGCAGAACTATGGAAGAACTCATGAGCAGGAGTTCATGAATTTTTTTTTCTCACCTGAGGAGTCTGATGCAGGAGTATAAGCCCAATAGTGGAGACAAAGAACTTTGATAAGACAAAGAATGATTTTCTAGAAGTGAGTTGGGTCTCTTCTGTGTAATTTTTCTTTTTTTTAATTAGAATAGGAGTCAATGGAATAAAAGAAGGCCTAATCCTTCATTTGTATTAGAAATAAGATAGGGATCAAAGTTGTTGAGTTTTCCATAATCATAGGAACAAAAAAAACTGAGTCATGGTGTTTTAGGTTTTCGATCATGTTTTCATGGATCTTAAAACTAATTTTAGTTATTTATCGAAACACTAGTCGTGGAAAAAGTGGGGGGCTCAGCTTGGAATTTTGAGAATCGAGATAGAGGAGGTAGTCGAGATAGAGAAGATTTTCTTTTTTTTTGTAGAGAAAATAAAACCGTAGATTTCTAACAGAGGTTATGGAAGCCTGGAAAACGTTTTTGAAACCTAGCATTCAAAATTATCTACTCTGTGTCTGATCAACTAAAAAACAAATCATGTTTAAGCTGCCATAAATTACACATTGGTCATATCTTGGAGTCGACGGTGTAGAATCTGTAATTTCTTGCAGGATTTTAGTATTCACATTGAAATCGTGTCAATTTCATGAGTTTGTCGCTACATTTTTATTGAAATTCCTGTGTGTATCTAATATAACCAGCAATCAAATTTATAAACGATTCCTGTTTGTTGTCTATGATGAAAAACCCCAAAATATTCAGAGGATTAATGAAATATCCATTCCCTGTAATCATCATCCACTCGAGCTGTGAATTAGATTGAAATTATATCTCCTGGATCATTTTTTTTTCAAATTCATCATGGAAGAGCCCATGAAATATTTTGTGGAGAACGAATTTTGGAATTGTCAAATTGGAGCTGCGATTTGCTGCAGACCGGTTGGCTGAGTTTGTGGCATATTCTATTAGTTTAATGGTTCTTCCTTTTAATGGATAGAGTTAAAAATAGTGACAGTTTCCAAAGATAATCCTGCATTAACAGGTTTCACACTTCACCCTTGCACCAGATGATCTCTCTACGTGATCAACCATAAAAGAAACATTGAAAAACAAGGTAGCTGAGAGGAAAGATGAGATTAAAGAGATCAAATTGAAAATACTGGAGGATAAAGAATCACAACATTTTGGATGTAAGTATGAGATAGAAGATTTGAAATCCCAAATTGCCACTCTACAGAAGAACAACATACCTTAGTGAGTGGCAATTGTGTATACTCTAGATAATACAGAATTGAGGGAAAAAGAGTTAGAGACAGAGACAGAGCAGCTCAGGAAAAAAATGACCCAAGTTCAGTCTAAGTTGAAATATGCAAATGATCATCTTCAACAAAAGGAAAAGGAACACGAAGAGAAAAATAAGAAGAATGTGGAATTGATGAAGAAGTACATCCAAGATATATATAGATTGAAAGAACGTTGCACAAATGTGCAACAAAAGTGAAAGAATTAGAATGAAAAATCAGAACATGCACCTGTTGCAGCTTCTGAAGAACCAGAAGCTTCTAGACAAGGCAAGAGACTAGAACGTACAAATTTATTTTCTCTAGAAAATGAGGACTTGCAGCCTAAACCTCCCAAGAAGCCTAGAACTATGGAATAACATTATTTATATATGCTATGTATGTAAATACATTTCAAGTTTTAATACATAAATTTATATATGTGTGTGTGTGTATTTCTTAGCAATGTATATGTTTTTGATGCATTTAATGTATTTAACTTTTCATTAAGTGCACATAACAGGCGAGAAAGTTAACAATATCAAAATTGAAAACTTAACTTGTGTACTGTAGGCATATATATTTGAATTTGTAAGAAATTAAAAGAGTGATAGTGATTAGTAGATATGAGATTTGAGTAGATTTGGTGACATAGGTAGATCCTAGTTGTTTGCTTGGAACTGTGGATATTATAGGGATATTATGGGGATGATGGATGGAGAACTTTCAAGTTCTTTATGATAATTTTGATGCTATGTATTGTTGTATTTATGTAAGTTTCTTTATCTAATGAAACTAAAATTCCAATTCTTGAACAATGTCATACAACTCTACTCATGAAACCAAATTTCAGCGAACAACCCAAAGTTGTAATGCCTATAGAACTGGCCTATAAAAGACAGAAATTTACAAAATGTAAGCAAACAAAGAAAACAACTGTAATTTTATTACTGAAAAAAAATTTAAATATTTAATATTCCTCCCAACATTTGTTACATTTCCAAAATTTGGTAACATAAATGTTAGCACAATAGAATAAATTTTCAGTACGACAAGATCACTAGAAATGTTTATGGCAACATGAGTTTCTTTCACCATTTTGCATACAATGTTGCATTTCGATCATCTATGAATTTGTTTTTGTCTTGTCTCACACTTCTTATAATGACATCAGTTCTAATAGGATTCCTAGCATCCATCTTTTGGGTATCAATTACTGTTCCTTGAATTTCTTGTTTTTCACCACTCTGCCCTATACCATTTACTGAGGATGGAACACCCTTTTTATTGTGAGTCACATCCTCCATCATTGGCATATCACTAGTAGCTGCTCCATACACTTCTTGAAATTCATTGATTTTCCCTACTTCATTTCTTGAGGATGAAACATAGATTTTACAGTAATTTTCAATCGCCATCATAGGTATTTCAACACCAGCTGCCCCATTCAATTCTTGTGTTTGATCATTTTGTGCTGCCACTTTCCTCTTGGATGAAACACTTAGAGTTTTACTATTATTTCTTCTTTGAACATTATTTTTTTCCTTACATCTTCCGAAGCAATGTGATTCACGAAAATCCTCTTCACCATATTTGCTTATTGGCCTTGATCTTGGAAGATGATTAGTGAACTACGAGAACATATTAGTATTTAGTAGTTAAAAACAGATTATGAGTCCTCACACCATAAAATGAAAGCAGAATTAGAAACCATTTAAAATTAGGGCATACTTATTGTTGGTGGTGCAATCAATGATTTCTTAGATTGTCTTACCCATATTTGAAATAGTTGTTTTACTTGTTTAGAAGTGACATCAGGGAAGCAAGATGCGAACTATGCTGCAGTTTCGTCATTTAGTGGGCTTCTTGTCTTTTCATATTCAACACGAAGTTGACATCTAATATTGGAAGCCAAAAATTTTCTTCCTTTAAAATTTTGGAAAGTACCCTCTGATCTCATAAACAGTTTGAAAAATTGTGCTTGCATCTCATTTACAAGACACGTTTTGTCATGCTCAAATTTGTTTCTATACTCCTTAGCAACTACTCTTCCTCCTCCTTAGTTATTGTTCAAATTTTTTGTTTCCCTATTATTACATTCCATTAATTCATTCCCTAACCATACTAAAGTATAAGATTGAGCAGCCCTAGTCATCTGAAGAGCATGGGCCCCTTCGATATGCATATAAGGAACCATCTCATCTCCTAAACAACAAGAACACAACCAAAGCCACTCACTAGCAAGGAATCCAATCCTGCAATGATAGTGTATCAAATTTTATATCGTGAATGAGATAATACAAGCATGCTGAAAAACATAATACTATGAACTTAGTATAAATTGGTGTACTTTTCCTCATATTCATATTTATCATCCCCTACACACCCTTGCAATTGCACCATGTGGAATTCTTTATAACACTTCCACATCCTCACCAAATTTTTATACTTTTCTTCATCTGGTAGGCCTTCAATAACCTACAAGCACAACATTTCATTGTACATGATACACTACTTAATTTTCTATTAAAATTGCATAAAAGTGAGAGCGAATTTCACTCTTGTTCCATCATAAAATCATCACTTATTGTTAGTCAAGACCCACATTAAAAATATTGGATATACTAGCATAATTATTAAACCTTTAAAATACCCTCATGTCGAATGAGGATCTTGTTTTATGTGGATCCATCCGATTGCCCATAGTTAATATCATTGTACTCTTGGCCTTTATGATGGTATGGTTCCCCCATCTTACATGGAACACCAATTTTCTCCATCACCTCCAAAATTTGAAAAAATTCCATTTCCTCAATCGCTCTAGTTGGATGAACCTTGTTGTAATCTTGTTATGCAAGAGATCTGTAATGATTTTATGCCTAGGAATATGGATTCTGTATCTATTGAATCAAGCATGAGCCATAAGGCTTTCCAATGTCTAAAGTGGATCGACCATCATGGTGTATTGAAAGGGGTTTTTTCAACTTCAATTTCCAAGGAGATGAAAAAGTGGAGCAAAGAAGCTGAGGATATTGATATGGGTTGGGAGAGAACTGATGGTCTCACATATGGAGTTAGAGTGAAGCAAGTAAAATCATATGCTTCCTTTATGGTTGAGTCCTATGAAAAGAGGACAGTTTGTAGAGTCATTGAAGTTTCTTTCAAACTTGGTATTGATTCTTGTGTGCATTATGATCGAGGTGGGCAGGTATGTGAGATATTATTTGAGTTACTAGAACATAGTGGCTCGGTGTCTTGTGTAAGCCTTGGAAGATGGGATGGAAAGGAAGAATATAAACAGGTTTTAGCACATGCTGTTGATCCTACAAATGAGGATAACTTAATTTTTAGAATTTCATGAAACATCTTCAAAACAGTTCTAATTCTAGCATGGTGAGCACAATATACAAGGTCAGACATTGAGCCAAGAGTCAGTTGTAATGAGTTGGCAGCACATGTTTCACTAGGTACAATTTAGTTAAATAATAATAATTTCCATTTATAGTAAAGAAATAATTCCGAAAACATGTACCTTTTGATCATTTGTTTTATTCATGAGATACTTTTTGATAATATTCAATTCTCTACTGCATAAGGCTAGCTAAATGTCTATAATACACTCATGCATCTTTTCTTCCCATCCTTCAATGCTTTGTTCCAAAGCAGGATTCAATTCCTAAAGTTTTAACACAAAGTAAGATTAAGAAAGTCATGGCAAGATATCAACAAAAATCAGTAAACTTTTAAAAGATATGTAAACATACTATGAGCAAGTTCGGAATATTGCATAAAACTTGGAAATGTCACAAACAGTATCCCCATCTTGAACTTTGATTTTATCTGTAACCATGTGTATAGATTTTTTATGGCATATGCACCAAGGACAAAAATTATTCCCCATTGGAGAAACATTATTATTGCATACTAAACTACATATGGCCACTAGATCATGGCACTTGAGCCAATTCACTTCCACTACCCTTCGATCTGGCATTAGGATCCCGTCTTGTGAAAGTTTATTTATCTGATTTATTAAGTTATCCTCATTTGTAGGATCAACAGCATGTGCTAAAACCTGTTTATATTCTTCCTTTCCATCCCATCTTCCAAGGCTTACACAAGACACCGAGCCACTATGTTATAGTAACTCAAATAATATCTCACATACCTTCCCACCTCGATCATAATGCACACAAGAATCAATACCAAGTTTGAAAGAAACTTCAATGACTCTACTTCCTGTCCTCTTTTCATAGGACTCAACCATAAAGGAAGCATATGACTTTACTTGCTTCACTCTAACTCCATATGTGAGACCATCAGTTCTCTCCCAACCCATATCAATATCCTCAGCTTCTTTGCTCCACTTTTTCATCTCCTTGGAAATTGAAGTTGGACAAACCCCTTGCAATACACCATGATGGTCGATCCACTTTAGACATTGCAAAGCCTTATGGCTCATGCTTGATTCAATAGATACAGAATCCATATTCCTAGGCATAAAATTACAGATCTCTTGCATAACAATTGATCTAAGTTTATGAAGCACTCCATCTAGGTGTTCAAGAACATCCTCAAATTTAGAATCTTCACTAAACATTTTTCTCATGAAGTACCCAATTCTAGAAACAATGTCATTTTCATCTACATCTTCAAGTGACTTCCCAAAGAACCATCTACCAGTTTCCTTAAATTTTTTGTTCCCCTCATTTAGTTTGTTGTTAAACCATCTAGACCGCTTCTTAAGACTCAATAATGATGTCCTTAAGAGGTTTCCTGCTGACCTTCTAGTTACAACATATGTAGTTTGATATGTTGAGCACCCTTTAGGAATTTGTACTAAAACTTGTACATCTACATAATTTTGATTTTCTGTAGGTGCATTTCTATCCATTTGTCCTTCTGCCATTTCTACTAAAGATTCTACATCTACAGAATTTTGATTTTATGTAGTTGAATTTCTATCCATTTGTTCTTCAGGCGTTTGTACTGAAGCTTGTACATCTATAGAATTTTAATTTTCTATATTTTTATTTCTATCCATTTGTCCTTCAGGCATTTGTAGTGAAGCCTGTACATTTGCAAAATTTTGATTTTCTATAGGTGCATTTATATCCATTTGTCCTTCAATCATTTCTACTGAAGCTTGTGCATTTGCGGAATTTTGATTTTTTGTAGGTGCATTTATATCCATTTGTTCATGAAAGGTAGTTCTTTCAACTGTTTCATGACTTCTAGTTGTATCCAACTTCTCAAGGGATGCATGTTCAAATTGTTTTCCACTAGGTAGGATTACACTTTCATTCCCTTCAACCGTAACCGGAGACAAAGGCAACCTAGCTTGTTGACCGAAACAACCTTCTATACTTTGATACAAATTATTTGTAATGACAACATCATCAACAGTTGATCTTTGAGGGACATTTCGGACCACATTATGTGAATAAGAGTTAATAGTATGGTCTAGATTTATATCTTGTACATTACCATTGCCCTCAATTGTAATTGGAGTCAAAGGCTTCCTAGGTTGTTGAAAAACATTGTTGTTTGTCACACATTGCTTACATACAAGACATATAATTTCAACAGTCGTTGCATGATTTCCTGTTGTTTGATGGAAATTCATAGTATTATTTTCTGGTATGGAGTTCTGATCAACACGAATAACAAATTTTTTACCCCCAGAAGGAGTGAATTGAAGGAAAATATTATGTGGGGGAAAAATTGGAATATTATTCAATTCTACTTCCTTGCTTCGACCTCTTTTCGAGGAATATTTTGTTGAGATGATTGGTTTGAATGATCCATTGATGAGTTATTCTGCAAAATCAACAAAATAATCAACATTAATACAAAATATAGTTTTTTTGTATAAAAAATATTTTTTATGGCTCAAAAAGAAAATATGGAATAGTACAAGAACATGGGAGGAGGAAACATGTATTCTCCAACTAAATCCACTTGAAAATACCTAAGGATGGAACTTGTGCTTGCATTTTAGTGGACAAGGTAGGAATTTCACATTTAAAAGGCAGCTTTGCAATGTTTTTGCACAACAGGCATGTTTTTAGCCAAGATTAGAAAAATAGAAATACAAGAAGGTGTATAACAATAAAAAAACAATATCCAACTGATATCACTCAAAAATACTAAACAATGAGGGCTAGGCGTGCATTTTACAGACCTAGTCAAATAACGTTCAAAACAGAAAAATTGCAATTTTCAAAACTTTACTCTACACAAAATAAGCATATTTTAAGAATTATGGAGGAGGTTTTTGTCCCTAGTATATGTAGCTCGAGGTATATGGAATTAGGTTTTTAAAATCAGCTCTATAAACATTATGGTGGGCATTTTTCTAAGCCCTTTTTTACAAGTTTACACTCTACTTTTACAAAACAAAATTGTGAATTTAGACATTCTTTCCAATTATGACCATGCTACTTATAATTTATGATAATTCGTACATGTATAATTCATATAGTATGATATAAATAGAATAATATCTTGAGGCTGTGCGCCCGCTACAAGATCCTCATGCAAATGTTATGAGACATATCTGGTCTTATGCAAAAATTATGAGACATTATTGGACATGTGTAAGAACATGGGAAGAAGAAACATATATTCTCCAACTTAAGAAACTTAAAAATACATAAGGATGGAAATTATGCTTGAATTTTAGTGGACTAAGCGGGCATTTCACATTTACAAGGTAGCCTTGCAATTTTTTTGCACAGCAGGCCTATTTTTAGCCAAGATTAGAAAAATAGAAGTGCAGGAAGGTGTAAAATAGTAAAAAACACCATATCCAACTGAGATCACTAAAAAATACTAAATAATGAGGGCTAGGCATACATTTTACAGACCTAGTCAAATAAAGTTCAAAACAGAAAAAATGCAATTTTCAAAACTTTACTATACACAAAATAAACATATTTTAAAAATTATGGAGGTTTTTTTCCATAGTATATATAGCTCCAGGTATATGCAATTAGGTTTTTTAAATCAGCTCTATAAGCATTATGGTGGGCATTTTTCTAAGCCCATTTGTACAGATTTATACTCTGCTTTTACAGAACAAAATGTGAATTTAGAGATTCTTTTCAATTATGACCATTCTACTTATAAATTATGGTAATTCATACATGTATAATACATATAGTATGATATAAATAGAATACTATCTTAAGGCTATGGGCCCGCTACAAGATCCTCTTGCAAATGTTATGAGACATATCTAGTCTTCATGCAAATATTTTGAGACATATTTGGACATGTGTAAGAACATGGGAAGAAGAAACATATATTCTCCAACTTAAGCCACTTAAAAATACCTAAGGATGGAACTTATGCTTGCATTTTAGTGAACTAAGCGGGAATTTCACATTTACAAGGAAACCTTGCCATGTTTTTGCACAGCAGTCATGTTTTTAGCCAAGATTAGAAAAATAGAAGTATAGGAAGGTGTAAAACAATAAAAAACCCCATATCCAACTGATATCACTCCAAAATACTAAACAATGAGGGTTAGGCGTGCATTTTGCAGACCTAGTCAAATAAAGTTAAGACAGAAAAAAATACAATTTTCAAAACTTTACTGTACACAAAATAAACATATTTTAAAAATTATGAAGGATGTTTTTGTCCATAGTATATATAGCTCCATGTATATGGAATTAGGTTTTAAAAATTACCTCTAAAAACATTATGGTAGGCATTTTTCTAAGCCCATTTTTACAGATTTACACTCTGTTCTTACAAAACAAAATTATGAATTTAGACATTCTTTTCCAATTATGACAATGCTATTTATAAAATATAATAATTCATACATGTATAATACTTATAGTATGATATAAGTAGGATACTATCCTGGTGCTGTGGGCCCAGGCTGTGCATTTTTGTAATCCTAGTTTTATAGATTTAGACTTTGTTTCTTACATAACAACTCGGGATTTTACTGATTAATTTTGAATTTGACCAAGATACATACAAATTATGAATGTGTACATATTTAATGCATAAAGTATGATATTTTTTACTATAATAAATTCATAATATATGAATGGTCAAATTTGTTGACTCATTTTAAGTCTAAAAATCTCATTCTCTGCAAAAATGACACTGCGGACAATTTTGGAACCCAAATTGAAAACCTATATGTACAGTGAGGTGGAAAAGAGTAAACCATACCATTTCCAACTTAAATCACTAAAAAATAATCAATAGTGACTGTTAGGCGGGCATTTTTATGAACATGGTAAGACTTGGTTCCAAACATAAAATTTGTTATTTTGTCAAATTAACTATGAGCAAATGAAACATAATTTTAGGAAACTAAAAAAGTTTTTTTCGAACATATATCTATATTCAATCCCGTGGTAGTACTTTAAATTAATAATATATGTATGGATTGCGGCGTCCATTTTGTTAATCCCATTTTTGTAGAATAACACTATTTTTACATAACAAATCAAGATTTTAGTGATTAATTTCAATTTTACTGAAATACTTACAAATTAAGAATAAGTATATGTTTAATGCCTATACTATGATACTCTTTATTATGATAAATTCATGGTATCTTCATGGTCAAATTTGTTGATATAATCATTTTAAGACTAAAAATCCCATGTTTTGTAAAAATGCATACATCAGGCACTTTTTGAACCAAAATAAAAAACTAGTTGTAGAACGTGGAAATATTTATAAATGCATGAAGATGATGTACAAAATACAGTGTCAAAAACCAAGTGAAAGACAAATTAAACAACAATGTCAAAAACCAAGTGAAAGACAAATTGAACAATAATAAAAAAAACCAACCTTCAAGACTACAGTAGACTGTAAAAACGACTTAACAGCTTTCCAAAAATACATAACAACTTCATTGTTGAATAAATTTGCACATATTGATCTTAACAACTATCACATTAACAGACTGTAACATTGACATCAAAGCTATATCAGAAACTAATAAAGCAAATCATATCACAATGCCATATCAGCCAAGTGCATTCTACATAATTTTTTACAAGACATTCATTACACTCTTATTCTATATGCTACTGTCCGGATTTTTTCCATTTTTTACCATCAACAAAAGTGAGAGGCAAGTGCAATTTACTATCACTTGAGATAAGGATGGGACTCGATGAAGTACAATGCACCTGAGTCAGAGTAATATTATTTTTTGTGGATGAGTCAAGGTTGGTAGAATTCATGCCAAAGGAGTCTCATCAGGTAATGCTGCTTCTTATGCCAATTTAAAATTCGTAAGGTATCCACAAGATGTTTTTACATAATCAGAATTATGTTATATGTTTCTCTAGTTATGTTGCGGGGTACCAGGTAGTCCAAAACACCAAGGAGTCCAAAACAAAACACATTGTTATAAAAATCACTCATTCAAATTCATGAGAAATGAAATTTTTTGAAGCTACCTACCATGCTCAATTGATTTCATTCCACCACGTAGATCTAAAGGCGGCTAATATTGTAATTGTGCCACCCATTCCTGGGATGTCTTACACTTCCAAGACTATTACTGATGATGCTAATTTAATGCAATTTCCAATCTCCATACGCTTAACCTACATTAAACTCACCATGGGTTGGAAATTTCGATTGGGTGACTATGCTTTCTTTAAGAAAACGACCAATTAACTTATATTTTTTATCATAAATTGTATCGATTTCCTTTTTTAGGGTTCAAATATTTTCGGTGAGTAGACTCATTTAACTACTTTACAATTAAAAAAAAATATTTTCAATAGGATGTGAGCAATTCTAGCCAATAAAAAAAGCATATTTTGATATTCAGTTATTAACATTCTTAATTATTTAGGATAAAAGCTAGTGTATGATAGTTTGTTATGTGCATTTTGTTGTTGTTCTTCTTCTTTGGTGATGGACATTCTCTAGCAAGATGTCCTATCTTATGAAAATTGTAGCATTGATACTTTGAGTAATCATTCTTCTTCTTCTAGAATTTCTTCTTTGAAGGCTTATGATTACTCTTCTTGAAGTTTGATTGTTTTTTTCCTTTAGTATGGGTAGCTATAGCCTAATCATCTTCTCTGAGGAGAGCTTATCTATTGGCTACTCTAGCTTCTTCTTGTATGCAATATTCCCATACTATGTCAAAATTCATGCTTTCTTTTTTGGCACACACAGTCATTTTGTTATCATTTTTGGAAATTAAATAAAACATTTAAACACATATTTTATTCCCTTTAGTATGTTTTATGTCATATAGATCGTTATTTCGGCACAAGGTAAGAACAAATTTGATGTTATTATAGTTGTGGTTATTAATATTATTTTTATTATTTTATTAACTCAAAACTATGTTATTTAAAGAATATTTAATGTATTATTTGATATCTATATTTGTTTGCAGATTTTATAGTTCGTTTGGGAAAATTAACAACAAAATGTATTCAGCCTTCCTTTCGCACCATACATCTAGCTCACGATCCAGCTTGGAATTCAGCTTGTCATCCAGCCACCGCACGAGATTCGCTGATCATTTTCCATGTGTTCGCTATATTGACACACTATACATCCAGCTCACAATTTAGTGTTCCGTTTAGCTCGTCATTCAGCTCGCTTATCAGCCTACGCTATCCATAATCAGTTTTGGGCATTTAATCATGAAACAGCTTGTAATCTCCTTCACTTGCCATCACACCAACCATCTCTGTGCTGGACCGATGCATTTAACTCATCCTCTGGAAGGATCACCACCTAGTTGCTCATTATCCACGTGTTTAGAGGGATGGACATTTGTTGTTAACTCACAGCCTCCTCTATTTTAATACTCAACTATCATAAGCTTGTGCATTTAAGGGATAGAATGAATTGTGTTCCATAAGATCGATTGTGTCACCGCCCCTGCTCTCCACAGCACCACTAGTCTGCATGCTCGTGCTGATAAGGGACATGCATTCCAGAAACTTGTTGTTGTGTACAAACCCGCACTTAACACCAATCCATCCTCCACGCCAAGGAAGGGATTCATGCCACGATGAAGAGGATCTTCCCATGCGAAGGAAGAATATCACGCCACATTAAGCACACTGAATAAGCCTGTCCATGATAAAGAAGGAGCAAACTCATCACGTTATGCCACGATCATGCTGAATGAAGAGCCATACCATGCGTTGGTTGCAAATCAATTATGTGCTTTAAAGATTGCCTAAAATTAGAAAGCAGTCGACCTTGAGGGTCGACTTGCTCATCTCTCATGTAAAACTATATATATCTGTCTCTGAATGAAGAGAAAGTTAGTTAGTTAGCCAGAGTTAGAAGTCAGTTAGTCATAGTTTTTATAAACACTGTATTTTTTCTGAAGTTGAATAAAGATTTGTATGCATTACTGTTGAAGATTGCGTTTGAGTAGGAGTTAGCAGACTTCACCCCTGATTGTTGAGAGAGTCCCTCATCAACCAGAGGTTAATTATCTTAGTTTTAATTCAGTTCTTTCTTTTCTATTTTGGTTAATCTAGTTTAATTTCCAGTTTGTTTTCATTAGATGCTATTTTTTTCCCTGTATTGTATTAACTTAGTTTTCTTTCAGTAGTTAAACAAGTATTTTATTTCTTGTATTGAATTAGTTTAGTTTTATTTCAGTAATTAAATAAGTAGATGCGCTCATAGCTTTACTTTCAGTCATTTGCTTTCAGTCTTTTGTTATTAGTTAGTTTCTTTTAGTTAGTCATTTCATTCCAGTATTGCTTTTAGTTTTTAGTTTCAGACAAGTAGAGTAGTTTATTTCCATTTGAATTTAGTTTTGATTAGTTATGAATTGGTTTAAGTAGAATAGCTTGTTTTCATTTCAATGTAGTCTTGTTTATTTATTTCCTGTTATTAATTTATTTATATAGAATAGTTTGCTTTCATTTAAATTCAGTTTTGTTTATTTATTTTTCTGTCATGAATTTGTTTAAGGTAATTTCAAGTGTGTTTAAGTTAATTTCCACTTTGTTCACTTTAATTTCCATTTTTGCTAATTAGTTTACAATGCAATGTTTTATTTTTGTTTAAGAATTAGTTTGAAATTAATTTGTTGATTAGATAGGTTTGTTTATTAATTCCATGCATTGGGTTTAGAAGTGCATAACTTCAACTGAAGAATTAGTTCATTTAGGTTAGTTTTTACCATTTTTACTGTATGGACAACCATTCGAAATGTCTGTCCACTATGCCATTCAGTCACCCTTTACAAACCTACTCTTCAATCTGTCATTTAACCCTTGGTTTTCTTTTTACTATTTTTATGCATTTTTCAGATTGTTTCTAGTTTTGTTTTGTCAATCTTTGGATTATGTTTGTAGTTGGTAGTTTTATTTAAGCATTTCAATTAAATTTTGGTTGTTTTAAGTTGTTGATTAAGGTTTTATAATTTTTCTTTTACATATGAATTAAGTTGTTTTTATTCCTTGAATATTAAATACTGAATTTGTTTTGCTATTGTTTTACATCTTCATTTTCATATAGAGTTTAGGGTTAGATGTACTATTTTTAAGAGGAAGTTAAGTTATTTATAATCATAGGAATCATTATTGTTTTTATGTGTGTATTGAAAAATAAAGTTTAAATATCTTTATTAAGTTTTCTAGTTTTGCATTTATTATCATTATTAAGTTTTCTACTTGCTTTTTCAGTTTTCTATTCTTTATAAGATAAGTTGTCTTTTTACCCCAGCTTTCCAGCTTAAGGAGTAGTTAGTTTGATATTTGTCAGTTTAGTTGTTATAACTTCTTTTATGTATGAGTTAGTGTCTGAAGTTACAAGTATTATTGTTTATGTATTTCTTTTCAATATTTGTTTATAATTTGATATTCTAGTCGAGTCCAATTATTGAGATAGTCTTAGGAGTTTGACACGGTTTTTAATTTTGAAAGATCTTTCGATATTTTGTTTATTAGAATATCTCCATGACACCCTAGGAATCTTTTTACCTTTTCATATATTTTGTATCAACTCTAAGCTTACCAACCCCGGTTGATAATTAAATATTAGGTGAATTAATCTAGGAATTATAACACCCAACATTTTGGCATCATTACCGGGAGTTGTTTTATAAGGTAGAATTAATAGGATTCCTTTATGAAGTTTAGATAGATAGATATATTACTTTTATATTACACAACAAGAGGGAGGGGATAACAGTAAGATGCAAAGATGAATTCACTACGAAATATCCATGGTGTAACAACCGGACGCATCCACTATAGTGGGGTGCCCCAAAGCCTTGTTGTTCCTTTGTTTTTTTGTAAGTGTGTTATTTTATACATTTGTCATATACTTGTTTTTATTTTCTTAGAACCAGTGAATCTGTTATAACAGGTGCCCCTAAATCTAGCAACAATAGTATAGCATAAGTTTCCTTTAATTTAGTTTTCTTTTAACGAACAGACTTAGAGATCCTCAGGGTAGATTTATTAAGGTAGGAAAAGCTATAGACATTTTTGCTAACTTCTCCAGGGGACCTAACACCACAACTACTAACTCACTAGAAAGGTATCAAAAAACACCTGAAGGGAGTAATTCTGCTTGGAAACCTAAAAAAACTCTTCCAAGAGATATTACCAAGGGAAACATAGAAGGAGAAGGAACCTTGACGAGAGGCCCTAAGAACCTCATTTTGGAAGAAATTCAGAAGGATCAACCACTAGTAACCTCTAGTTCTCCACTAGTCACAAAACCAAAGGAAACGACCTTTTCACTAGTAGGAAGTCCGAACTTTGTTGACCTTGTTGATCTTGAGGAGGTAAAATCCCTCTTTGGAAACCCCTTAGATACAGTCATCTCACAAATTGAGACATCCACAGTAAAATATACTCTCCCTCTAGGGTTCAATAAGAAAACAGTTGACCAAAGGAAGATCTCTCCCAAAACAGAGTGTTGGGATGCTCCATTATCACCTCGAAAGGAGCTTCCTAGGTATATTTATATTAAAAACCCAGCCTCTATGGAGGGGCTAGGAGAGAATGAAGATTGTAACAAAGTTAGAAATAATGAAGGAGAAGGAGAAAATCAAACTGAGGCTACCTTCGGGTTTCCTATCCTCGATACTATACTGGATGTAAATATAAAAAACATCCCTCCTTCTTCTTTACCTTCTTTTTATGGAAAAAGTAATGAAGACCCAGACACATTCTTGTTCAAGTTTGATATTCTCTATAGGAGCTATAATTATCTACAAGATGCTCACAAACTAAAACTCTTTCCCACTACATTGAAATATTCCTCCTTGCATTAGGTGAATCCACTATCAGGACTTGGGACAACATGAGAACCTCATTCTTGTGAAAGTATCAATAATACTGTAAACCTAAAGACTCTCAACACAATATATTCAAGACACAACAACTTGAAGATGAAATCCTAGAGGATTATCTCGAAAGATTCATTTATACCCTTCATAAATCAAAGTATCATGACCTTCAAGAAGATGCAATACTGTTGAAAGGCAACAACCCTCTCAATTTTTTATGCTTTCCTGAATAAAATGATCAGTTCTCTTCCATGATTTATCACAAAAAATTATATAAGAGTGCCTTCGGAATCTTTGATTCTGAAGGTACTCTCAATTTAAGAAGAGTTAAGGGTTATATTAGAAATTTAGGAAACACTTTCATAAATTTAATAAATTAGAAGCTGTTAATCTAGTAATTATATCTATATCTATATATATATAGATAGATAGATAGATAGATAGATAGATAGATATAACCAATTTTTATTATTATCAATGCATCTTATTATATATTGGTTCAAGATATTTAAATTATAGTATGCTAAATAGTTCTTTGGATTGAAATGAAAATGCATTTTGAACTTGTCACAATTTGGTTTTATTAATTTCTTTTCGACAAAGTATTCCTTATTATTTTTTTGTAATTTTTATGATTAGGGTTGATGAATTAATTGAAATATTTTATTTTAACCCTAATAATATATTTTTACATAAAACTTTATCTCTTAATACTATGTCATTTTATAAATTGTGGAAAGTGTATATATGTTTCCTAAAATAGCTAAACTGTATTTTTATATATCATTTCAAATGTCCATTGTGTTATAATCATAGTAATTGATTTTTGATCTAGTGTTTAGTCTTTAATAAATTTTCCATTCGATCATACTTTGCAATAGGTCATATGATGATTTGGATTTTGTGAGTTCATTCAAAACTATATTATTTGCTCCTTGAATCGATTGCATTCATAAATATGGTTTTGAGCATTTAAATTATTATCCAAAGTTGACCTTGGTAGTTGGTTGGATTTAAGAAACCCTAGGAGACATCATTGCTTGTAGTGACAACTTTACATCACCTGGTTCAATAGCGCGATTTCCTTCCACGTATAATCCTTGCCTATTAATGTTGACAGTCGTGTTTATGGTATAAGATATGAATTGTTGGTTTGATGACACCTTTTCAAAAGGATTTTAATATGTGATGATTATCTTAGTCAGATGCGTTCATATTAAGACCATCCTATCTGACAGTCATTTTTCATTCATGAATTTATTTGATTTTGAATATCACATAATGATTTCAGATCACATCAATTTGTTTGATGAATACTTGTAGTTTTTTGATGGTGAAGTTCTCGCGCATAGGAACCAGTCTAGGGTTACTCATTAGCTCTTATAGAATTGCGTGAAGGTTCATAACATGTGTGTGTATTCACGTATCCCTATTCCTTCAGTATTTACAACCCCTTTCAATCCTCTATCACAGAAAGAACTGACAGTTGAACAGATGGCTCCCTTAAGCTGCTTTGAGCTTTTTGGTCCAGAGATGTTAGAAGCCGACCCTGAAGTTCTTTCCCTATTTGAGAAAATTAATCGAAAACTCTTATTTTGGAGTTTTAGTGGACACAATGAGAAAGTTACCAGACGGTTTGCATTGTCTTTTGATGGAAATGTTGCTTAGATAGGTTATTTATAGGTAGTCATAGATGAAGAATTTATTTTAAAATATACGAAGCTACCTCAGACTAGTGAACGTTGGTTCAAAGGGTCACGAATTGACAAGAAAAAGTTCAAGCAGTTCCTTCTTCCATTGTCAAAGGAAGATGCACACCTTAAGTTCAATTTTCCTGTAAAATATTTGAGGAATCAATGGTGTGCTCTTTTTGAAGTCATTTCCAGGTACATCTCTTGTGATGGTTGGTATTCAAATGACCAGTTATATCATCTGAGAATTTTAATCGCTCTTAAGGGTTTGAAATTAAACCTTCCTTACTTTCTACTTCATAGTTTGCATAAAATGGTTGTTATGGTCCAGCGTACCATTGGTAATCAAGACTGTAGTCTTTTCCATCACGGCCTGATCAAAATGTTAGTTCAGTATCAGTTAGTTATAGTAGGAAAAACATGGCATGAATTCTTAAAAGAAAATGAGTTCGGGTTAACCCAATTTTGGCCTACCTACTTACCTAAGACTCATACAAAATGAAGAAGACCTTGTGAAGGAGAAGTGAAAGAAGAGACCGATCATATAACTGATCATGATGGGCTGGATAAGCTCTGTCTAATAGTTGAAAATGAGAGATTTTATAATTCGAACCCTCCTGAATAATCCAAGAGAGAAAATGAAGTGGGAGAGGGAAGTAAAATGGTTGTTCAGACACACCCTCCTAAATCTACAGGTGATTTATATTCTAAGGTAATGGAGGAGAGAAAGAAGCATGGGGTAAAAGGAAAAACTATGGAAGGTGATAATAAAACTCTTGAGCCAAGCATGAGAAAATATGAGACATTTAATCGAAGGCTTAGTAGGAGTATGATTAGTCTTTCGGTTCCAAGAACCATAGAACAAAATAGTGAACCCATTGTTGTTGAAGATAATAGTGATAACGAGGATGAATCTCCTCCTCATGAAACCCCAATCAACGAATTTGAACAGGAATAGAGTAATAGTCACAACGATGTGATGGTATCTCCTAAAAGACTCATGAAAGACAATTCACCATTGCCAACATAGTTTCAACATGAAACTCGATTTGATTCACCATTAAATGATGAAGATTTTCTAGCAAAGACTTTAAAAGCAGCAAAGAAGTTGATCAAGCTTTCGAAACAACATAAGGCTGATCAATTAAAAGACATTGAATAAGCTCATGACAGGTTGAAAACAGAGTTACAATAGCAAAAAATGAATTGCTTATGTGGGTATACTGATGGCAACAAATGAAAGCCAAGAAAGACAGATGCAAAGGAAAAAGAAATTGTTAGCTGCAACTAATGATAAATTATTGAAATGTGAAAGAGTCCATGAAGAAAAAATATTGAAACTCAGAACCAAGCCATCAGAAGCCAGGAAAGCAATCAAGTTACAGATAGCAATGACTTAGTCTATTATTAGTTATTTTAATTTTAATTTTGATAGGTAATAAAATGTTTTAATTAGCAGACCTGCAAAATTATAGATTTTGCAGGTATGCTTATAATTTGTATTATGTTATGTTATCATGATTTTAATGAGAAATTAATTTTTGTTATAGGTGTACATATTGTTAACATGCTGTAAAGAATGAAGACTAATTTTTCTCATCGTTGGCATTCGTTGGTGCTTATGGAACAATTGGATACTAAAGATAGCCACGTCATAAGTCAATTCATCTGAGCAGAAGATAATACAAGACAGTCATTTAATTGAGATTTTTGTTTCATAGGATAAACGTATCTATGAGGTGCCTTCTTGGAAGAAATTTGATGCAACCAAATAGGGATAGAATTTTTGTCTTTATTATGTAGTGCTTGTTAGAAAGTGAAGTGATATTTTTAGAATGTTTGTTACATAGAAACTGGAATGAGTTACTAGTCTTATTATATAAGCTAGTAAGCTCGATGTAGAGAGGGTGGATGGACTATTGAGGCAAAAGACTTATTAGAAATATAA
>LPNX010892580.1:159260-226079 GCA_001517045.1 Pseudotsuga menziesii | reverse complement strand
TATATATATATATATATATATATATATATATATATAGATAGATAGATAGATAGATAGATAGATAGATAGATAGATAGATAGATAGATAGATAGATAGATCAGGCACATAGGATCTTGTATGTTTTTCATTTGTTTAAATTTTGTCTACTAACATGGCAGAATAGATGCCAAATATATTATTGCATAACAACTTTTTGACAATGAGAGTCATGAATCCAATGGTGATCGTGATTCTAGTGGTTTCACTCCCCCTAGTGCTCTTGATGATATAGATCTTTTTGATGTAACAAGTAGGCCACAAGAACAACAAGAATAAAACTTGTGTTCTTGGTCTATTCTCTAGACTTCTAGTTTCTTTTTGGGATGTTATTTTGCTAAATAGTTGCTAGGATAAATATTCATGACATTTTATATTATGTTTTATCACTTTATGAACATGTTTTTAAATTTCAATGAAGATGTACACTCTAATGTTTTCAAAATATATGTTTAATCATGATTCATTTCTGATGCCAGATTTTTATTTATATGATTCAATGACTGTCGTGTTCAAAGTTCAAACTTCATTTAATGTTGTCATGTTCATTATTTCTATGATTGTATGACTATCATCTTCATTGTTGATGTGTTTAATGTTTATAGTTTAATGAGCATAATGAATTTTATTGAAAATTTTCATATATTTTTTAATTTCCATATATTTAGTCATTCGAACTTAATGCTGAATTTTATGCCGATTTTTATCGCCAAAATTTTAAGTGCAGAATTTTTGCTGAATTTTACGGTCGTTGAATTCGAACACAAACTCAAACCAGGTTACTTAGGTCCAGATTGGCCTCATAACTTATTTTCTCTTGATGTTGAATAATTCATGATGTATCATTGGCTACAATAGCTTCTCCAAGATGTCTAAATCCATTTCTTGCATTGTCCAAATCTTGAGACATTCACTCGTCCTCAAGACCGTAGGGAATGATGTCACCTACAACCATACACTTCGAAGAATTGACAATTGCTTTGGGCAAAAGAAGGTGAAATTATTGCACAGGAAGGTTGTTGTCCAAATGATAGTGTTGTAAACTTGTAGAGACATAGTGCTTGTAAGCATGTGCAAGCACTAGAGAATTGTTTCCATGTCGAAAGTAGTTGATCCTAACATAAGAGGGCAACCCACACTTCCTCTTGTGAATTTTATATGTGATAGCATTGCCTGTTGGGGACTCACTAAACAAGCAAAGACTAGATTTAAACTTGGAATTTTCTATGTGATGGCATTGCATGTTGGGGCCTTAGTAAACAAGCGAAGACTAGATTTCGACTTGGATTCCCTTGGCTACCAAGATAGGCCATCTCCAAGTCTAAGAATGAAACAGATTTGCATTTTGAAGATGAGAATGAATTGTGATTGAAGAGTTTAGATCTAAAGATTTCTCAAAGTAGAGAATCAATGAGCAGACTTCTGCGCTATGGGAACAAGCGAGCAAAAAAATAGAGCCATAGCCATAGCCAAAGCTATTAGCTAGAGCCATGAGCCAAAGTTAGAACTGTAGCAAAGAGCCAGATTTGACAATTGTATTCCAAAGAAGTATATGTAAGGCACACTGGTCCAAAGCGTGGTTTCCTTCTATGTTTTTGGAGACCAAAAGACCTGTCAATGGAGAAGTGTAATCTGAAATGGGTACGAAGATTCTGAACAAAATGAATGGGTTTTAAAGCTTAGTACACAAAAACAATTTGATGATGTATGAGGGTTGAAACAAAAAAGACAATGCAGGCAATACAAAATTAAATGAGAGAAAAGATAAAAAAAGAATTAAATGAGAAAATAAAAATAAAAATATGAGAGAAGAGAGAAGGGAATAGGAAATTAAAGGTAAGGTCTTTGGAGCTTTATCGTCTTGTAATTGCACTTGCAAAGGGTTTTTGTTGGCCAAGAGGTGAGGATGCACAACTAAATTGTCTAAATTTTTGAATGGTCATGGAGCCATGAGCTGCATTGTAACTTAAAATTGTTAAAATGAAGGTTGAAAAACATTTGAAGTTGCTTTTCATATTTGGGTTTTCAGGGTAAAATCTCTGAGTTTTATTTTGTGCAATGGTATTGTTGCATTCTACTTCCCTAAAGAATCGTTATGATAAATTTCAAAATAGAATCAAGCCTGGACCATCATATTGATATTTCCAATAGGAAAATATCCTACACCTTTCATTTAATGTTGCCATGAGATTAATCGTTGTAATAGTATGGTTGTTGAGCTACATTCTATCCTCCTAATTTCATAAATAATTATCCATTCCTATTCTAAGAGGTCACTAAGCAACCAAGAGGTCGTATGAATCCCTTTTATGGTTGTACGCATTCCTCTTATGGCTTGTGTGTCGTCCAAAGGAGAATTGAACTCTCCAATCTAAGCAATGGGAGAATATCCTCCTACAACCATTCAATTGATGTGAAACTCTTTTCAAATGATAGTTCTATTGTTTAATTAGACCATAGTAGGAGAAATTTCCTTCATCTATCTTAATCACTAGCCTCGATCTACAAAACACCACAAATGTGGTTACCTGGGTTGTATTCTTTATTGGGGGTAAAGGAGCCTTTGAAGCAAAGGCATTACAATTATTCTCAACTACTGGAGCATTTTATTTTTATTTCCTGTGGGAAATGATATCTCAAATACTATAGTAACTTGTTAGAATTGTGGTTGGTCTGCCTTTGGATTGCAATAAAGCATTCCTTCCTTGGGTGACAATGAATCAAAAGAATCTTTAGAATGTTCCTTCCGTTGGTAACAATTAAAGAGTAATAAAAATCTCATTGAAATCAACAGTTTTCTGTGTTTTTAAATAGAGTTTAGATAGGACACTTGATTGGCTACACCATACTCGAATTGCATGAGCAACGATTTGTAACTAATTGATAAAATAATTAATTGAAAAACATGTATAACCAGTGTGGGTGTAAAAAATATGGTGAGTGTACCAGTGTGCAAAATTTTTAGTAGTTCACCACTGGGCCAAAACAGCTGCATCGTACAATTATACAGACATGGCAATTCATATAAGTTTTAAAGAGCCCAACCAATGTTCAAAGTTGTCAAGGAAAAGCTCTAAATGGAAAAAATTCGATCAGAATTTCTATGACTAACATGGGTGAGAAAAGACATTCAAATACTTTTAGGATGATGCAAATACACACAGATAGGACATGGTAATTTTATTGAATTATTTTGATGATAAACTCTACAGTTTTTCTTCTAAGACATTTCGCTTTCGTGTTGAATTCCCTAAATCACGAATGTGATTTTAATAGTGGATAGACAAGAAGGGCATGGTACATCCAATAAGAAGAAATTGTATTTACTTACATGATGAAAATTGCTCTGCAACCCATACCAGTGTAATTTTATTGTATTTCCACCTTCATGTGTAGTAAAACCCACATGTAAAGGTTGCATTTTTTCATTCATCAGTATCAATGAATAAGTTTCCAATACAAGCAGTGACCTTTTGAAGTCAAAACAAAAAACAAAACTCGCTTGTACATTTTAATTTATCCTTTCTAAATTTTCATGCAGTGAGCACATGTATTTGAATTTTTCATTTGGGAACTTAATAAATAAATAGTAGAGGACCTGATGGATATCTCCCATGAAATGAGAAAGAAACAATAAGGATTTTGTTAAATTATCTACAAGTTATACAAATGTGCATTAGTATCCATTGGTAAAGTAAGACAGCATTTAAATATAATTTACAATGAAAGAAGCAAAATGAGGAACACAACACAGATAGACATCTCATTCTAATAGGATGACTATCCAAAAAATCATACAATTTTCACCAGTGGCTCTGCTGCCATAATTTCCAAGCTGTGAAGTGTAATTTTTTATGGCACCATCAACACACATTCCATCCTATCCTTCGACATTATGGTAGTCCCATGTTTGCAAACAAACATAAAATAAAAAATTCTCTGATAAGGATGCTACTTAGATATTTATATGCTGCATACCCTTCAGTATCAGTGTCTCCTAAAGATACAAATAATTCCCTTGAGCAATTCAAGTTATACGCATCTTATGATGGAAAACTCTACACACCGTGACAAATAGAAGACAAAATTGATGAGCAAGCAAAATGAGACTATTTGACAAAAGTAGAGACAAAATACCAAATTAAAATAGTTAATCATGAGAATGAAGTGTGTTTTGGAAAATAAAACTTCTTAGAATACGTATAGGTACACTTGTTATCCGGTGTGTTAATGAAATGTAATGGACTTGACCAGCGATATCTGAACCGCTCTTGATAAGCCCATGAACAAAGAGAAGAAAGATTGCCTTTTGCATAGTCAGGGAGGAGTTTTGTTCACTGCCGCTGATGCTTCTTCACTAAGAAGTGGCTGTACGTATCAAAAAAACAATAATTCAAACTATTAACCAATTTATAAAACAACAATATATATATATATATATATATATATATAGATATAGATATAGATATAGATATAGATATAGATATATAGCAATTCCCCAAGTTCGCTGAGCCATGGGCTCAATTGACAATCCTATCTCCACCAAATTTTATATAAGGGGTCCCTCTAATGAAGGACTTTTTCAAGGCCTTAGCATCTTAGGAAACTTCTGAACAAATCATGAAGATGGGCAATGGACAGTTCACCAAACAATAGGAAGTGGAGGAAGTGTTCGTTAGCAATTATAGAGCAGGTTATCCAGTGTCTAGGCCTCACAGAGCAATGCAGGGGAGCCACTAGCCAGATGAAGTTGTCCTGACAGGGTCCTTAGTAGAATTTTTGAGGTGGAGGAAAGAATGTCTCAGACATCGTTTACCATGGACAAATTGGTAGTTACCCTGATCGAGATGGTCGAGGTTAAGTTACTGACATTGGTGGAGAATACGTTGTTAAAATTGTATTGCTTTTTATAAAAATATTATGAGGTCACACGAGATTTTCTTATATGATCACATGAGATATTGTTGGATTGGACTTATTTCAGTTATAAAAAAACAAGCGTTACAAATGGGTAAAAAGCATTTGTTGCCTAAAGATAATTTCCTAGAGTCGATGGATTTCATCAGAAGACATTTCATTCAAAATAATGCCTAGTCCTCCACATCCTTTTATTTAAGAGTGACATTGAAACATTTTACGAATGTATTGATTGGTCCTATATTCTGATCATGTTTAAGGCTTTTAGTTTTGACAACTTTATGTTAAAGCAATGACGGCTCTCTTTCCCGAGGCTTCACTTAACTTATCTATTAACAGATGCAAGTACGAAGGATGTGGAATTATTTATGTCATTGTAGCAAGCTTTTCCACTGGCCTCAGCTCTGTGTTATGGTAGCAAAGTTCATGGGCTATCTCATCTCTTCAGGAACAAGGACTTAACCATTGGTGAATGAACACTCTGTAGATGACGTTTTTCATCATCCTTCAGAACTTGCTGATATTAAGCATCAAGAACTTACCATTCTGCTAAACACGAGGATATAAGCTCTATTTTGAATAGGGAAAAATGGCAGTAAACAGTACTAGAACCAAAATGAAAGCAGGTAAACCCCATAAACCCTACACAGTGACAGCAACTAAAACCCTAAAGACCAATGGTCGTCTTGTCTAAAATACTCACATATAGCCTTAGACTCCAAATGGGTGTTTATGGAATCAAACACTGTGCACTTGAATCAAAAGCATTGATCAAACACTAAAGGAAATAAAATGAAAAACTCACTAACCAATCTGGTGTCAAAAACCAAGAATGATATCCTGAACTGTAACCGTACAAATAAAAGAATGTATACAAAATTCTGCCAAAGGGATTGCCCACAACTATAGAATGCAACAAAGAAACAATAATGAGCATCGACATACAAAGATCCAAAGAATGCATGGATTTCTATACTGGTTTTTCGTTCTGGACTTTTGTCAAATACGTCGCATGCAAACCAACACTTCTAGAAAAAAAATTGAAAGAAATACTCACAGGTGGACTGAGAGGAGCAGAAAGCTGGAGAGAAAATGTGTTGCTCGAGCTTTCTATCTGTGCTAATTGTGTTCTTGAACTCCTGTTAGAAATTAGATAAGTGGAGCCTTCTATTTCATGTATTGCTCATATTTGTCTTCTTGTTTTTAGTTGCTCGTTGGACTATTTCCCTCCAATTCAAAACCTCAAACAACGAAAAGAATTGAATTGTTCCCTCCCAGGACTGAATTATTGGTTCGAAGTTGGGGTTTATGGTTAACATAGATGACATTATTTTTAAAAGTAACACCTAGCGTGTAGATTTTTTTTTAAATATAATATGATAATAAAATAATAATTTGTTTTTGGAGTTAGTTAAGTTGATCGTCCGATTGTAGAGCAGCTAGTAAGCCCATAGTATGATAAGACACTTTGTAAAGCAAACTCATGTGGATGCATTTAGGATTATGGTGGTAGTGTACTGAATCCATTTTATCTCACATAAGTATGAGACCGCCTAAGTTAACAATTTCTCTTAGTAAAAAATAGTATAATTCAATTATACACTAAATTGATATATGAGAGTCCCGCACTCTTTTGTATAGAATAACAAAATATACATTTAATACTTCATGTACACTTCATTAATGTAAAGAAGTGTACATACTCTACCTCTTGACATTTGAACCTATAACTTCTCAAGATCCTCTTAATTTTTTATTTTATATCATAATCTAAGTGGACTTTAATTATAATCATCATCGTCGTCATCACCATCATTTAATTTTAAAGCAATTATTATTAAATTATTTGTTTAATATTAAAGTCAACATTTCTCACCTGTATTGCAATGTAAAATGTTTCTCTAGAATGGTGTGAGGACCCTGCAGCAAACAAGTAATCAAAACACACGATATAGCAGCAGAACTCAAAATCACTTTTATATTAATCGCAAGCCACTTCGAGGGGGCAACCTCCTTTGAGCAAGCTCAATACAAAATAACTTCACGGTGCCTTCCTTGGCCTTAGCACACACTTATATACTAAAAATAGGCGCCAATACCATGGGTCAAAACCATGGGCCAATATAAACTATGGGCACCAATACTATGGGTCAAAACCATGGGCCAATGTAAACTATGGATCAACAAATACTACAGGTGGCTTACAAAGCATATGCGTCTCACAACAATAACACAAACTATGGATCAACAATTACTATGGGACGACTTACAAAGCATATGCGTCCAATAACAATATACTAACATAGTAAAAAGAGGGATTGACATGGGTTCCTAACATCCCCTCCCCCTTAGAAAAAGCTTTGTCCTCAAAGCTTTAGATGTGGAAATTGTCGCTGTATCTGGAGGAGTGGTTCCCACGAAGCATCCTCAGGCTGCATTCCATGCCATTGAATTAAGACCTCTGTGATAGAGCGAGAGCGAAGCTGACGAGTGCGCTTATTGAGGACAGCCTTCGGCTCCAAAAAGATGGATCCTTCATTATCCAGTGCTGGTAAAATTGTTTGGCCTTTGATGTTGGTGCCAAGAACTTTCTTCAGACAAGAGACATAAAATACTGGATGAATGTGGGAAGAAGGCGGAAGTTCCAATTTAGAAGCAACGGACCCAATCTTCTGAAGAATCCTATATGGCCCATAGAACTTAGGAGCGAGCTGATGACACCCTTTGAGTTTTAGTGAGGATTGCTTGTAAGGCTGGAGACGAAGAAAAACCATATCACGGCTTCAAAAGTGCGCTCAGAATGGTGCTGATCAGCTTGTTGCTTCATGCAATTTCCTTCCATGTGAAGGTTTTCGCGCAAAATGCGAAGGACCGCGAAAATTGCTGGAAGAAGAGAACCCATTGGTTGATAAAGACTCAGACTGTCATCTGGTGTTCATAGCTGAATGCTCAAGATGGAGACCAAGAAATTTTTTATCTAGTTCCTGGAGTTTGGCTTGGATGGCTGCAAGTGCTTCCTCCATGATATTTGCTCCTGTACGGGTGACAACCATAAGCAGGAGATTTTTCAGGAAGGGATTTGCAACGGCGCGGAAGTAATTGGAAACATATGGATCTGCAACGGAGCAGAAGTAATCGGCAACAGATGGATCTGCAATGGCGCCGAACTGACCGGCAACAGTTCTGGACAGAGGAAATCTGCAATTGTGCAACTGAAAATAGATATGGACCCCAGGTATGTGCGGCTTCCTACCGGTTCAAGGGATTCACTCGGCCACCAATGCTGTCTGACGGCTTGCGTATTGGGGCAGTACCCCTCACTCCACAGCTCAGGTAAAATTGATAACCGCTTGGCCACAAACGACAGCTCTTGGTTTACCTCACGGGTGGGAACTAGTCAATCAGGTAGGGGTCGTTGCCCTTTTCGCTGGCAGGTCCTCTCAATGGGCCAGCTACTTCGGGGTTCCTATGGTACTCCTCACAATGATTTTTAGGGCTTATGCCCAAGTATTTCCCATAGTTAAGCGGAGAGGGATTATTGCCAGATCCAAACCTGCAACAGATAAAAAAATTGGGCAGAAATTCCACCCAATGTTCAAAAATCGGATCTATATTGCTCATAATCGCTATTATAGCATGTTTCCGGAACTGGAACAACCACTCTACTTCTACCCATGAAATCGGAATAGAAATCTGGGCACTCGGTCAGAAGATTTTCTCGCCGCAATTTCCACGGCCGTCACCGAAATTCTGAAAAATTGCGGATTTTAAATCCGCGATATCTCCACTTTTAGAACTCCAAATGAGATGATTTTTTTTTTGAAACCGCGTATTTTTGAAAAAGGAATTCATATATGTAATATTTTTCTTCTGATTTTGTGCAGAAATTTTCAGAAATTGATCTGAAAGTCGCCGTCCAAAAAAAAAAATTTCCCACTTGTGCCAAGGAAAGTGCTCTGATACCAGATGTGAGGACCCTACAGCAAACAAGTAATCAAAACACACGATATAATAGTAGAACTCAAAATCACTTTTATATTAATCGCAAGCCACTTCGAAGGGGCAACCTCCTTTGAGCAAGCTCAATACAAAATAACTTCACGGTGCCTTCCTTGGCCTCAACACACACTTATATACTAAAAATAGGCGCCAATACCATGGGTCAAAACCATGGACCAATATAAACTATGGGCACCAATACTATGGGTCAAAACCATGGGCCAATGTAAACTATGGATCAACAAATACTACAGGCGGCTTACAAAGCATATGCGTCTCACAACAATAACACAAACTATGGATCAACAATTACTATGGGATGACTTACAAAGCATATGCGTCCAACAACAATATACTAACATAGTAAAGAGAGGGATTGACATGGGTTCCTAACAAATGGAGCCAATCTCAATACGTGCTATCTCCTTTCTTGGATGGTAATTCAAATTAAACATTTTTTACATGTGGGTTTTGCCACTTTATCTTTCACGACCACTTATTTTTATGTTTTCCTTCCAAATCAATGGATATATGTTATAGGTTTATATATACACACACACTAAATTGTATTTTTTTAAATAAAGGAATTTTTAAGAGTATTATATGTTATTGTTTTCTTTTAAGTAAAAGATCTTGACATTCTATATATAACTTGAGTAGGCGTAATGGTTAAGAACATGTGTTTCTTCTTAGGAGATTACATGTCAAATCCAAAGGGGTTTAGGGTATGTACACTTTTGTAAACTTTAGTAGTCAAATTGTTACGTGAAGGGGGTTCATTGTCCCACAAATAAGGGGGTCTAATACACCAATTTGGTGTCTAGCTACGTCATTACCTTAAAATTATGTTATTAATATTAGTGTGTTTGTATGTGTGTACACATACACATACATGTGCATACTCAACATGTGTAAAGTATAAAATATATCGTTATCTTAAATAATGAATCAAGTTCAGTAAGTAAGAGTCAACACTAATGTATTATCCTTTGTCTGTATTTACATATAGCACAATACAAAAGCAAATCAACTCTCCAAGGAAGCTTTTCCATTGTAGAAGGGGTTCCTATCTTAGCATGAGCTCATGGGAGGGACACAAATTTCTAATTGTGATGGATATTTATATTAAGAAATTGGAAGGCATCCCTAGAGGAGTCTTCAACACTGGAGTCTGAAATATGTAGTGACAAGATAAGGAGAAAGACTTTGTTACAAGACATAATCATGTTTGTTTTTTAGCCTTTTAAGGAAATTTGATATATATTTTGATTGTTATGTGAAACATTGAATATAAAAAATTGTGTGTGTGTAATCTAAGTTTAAGGTCACATCCAAGCCAAACACCAAATTGGTGTATGAGACCTCCTTGCTTATGGGACAAGGGACTCTCATTTGCACAGTGATTTGATTGTTAAACTCTACGAAGGTGTACATACCCTATTCCCCTCTAGATTTGAACCTATGACCTTATAGGATGAAACACATGTTCTTGATCATTAGACCTACTCAAAGTATACAGACACAATGTTTCAATATTAAATTGTATTTTTTTGGTGAAATATTGTGTGGGAACTAGCGATGAGTTGAAATATTATTATGATTGAAATCTTCAAGGGATAGTTTAAAATTTGAGCATGTAACTTATTTTTGGATCAGAATGTTAGGATTACATTTGTGAAAATTAATGAAAGAAAGTGGTTATTGTATGTAAATCTTGTGAGAAAACAAACGCGTATGATAAAAGATAACTAAAATGCCTCACTTTCCCGACGAGTTTTGACAAAAACCGATAAAATCATTCTTGGAAAATGTTATTTCCACAATTTTGCGATTTCAACGATCCTAACTGTCGATATTATAGTAAATGCTCAATTTTAAAACTACCCAAATCATCGAAATTGCAATATGAGAATTCCAAATTGTGATTTCATCAATAATTGTTCTGTCGAATTCCAATGGGTTGGGGACATTTTCGTTATCTCTTATACTACTTCGAAAACAAATTCAAAGGCATCAATGAATTCCTTGGAAACCATTTTTTCTCATAATGAGTTAGTCAATATCATGCATTTAATTTCCAAATTATTGAAAAAATATTTACATATGTTAAGAACGAAAAATATCAAATATAATTTTTTATTTTGTTATGTTATATGATTTTGATATGCAAACTATATTTACAAAGCTAGAATTGTGATGACTCTTAACATTAATGAATGTGATATATAAATATGTCAGGGACAATGCCTTGACAACCGTCTTTATCGGTTTAAAATTTCTTATGAATGTAAATTGAATTGCAGTGGTCAAATTTCACGGTTGTAAATTTTGTGTTTGAAGCAATGGTGAACATCAATTTATACACTAATTATAGTCCAACGCATATATTTTGTAGTGCCCTAAATAGTTTATATCACTATTAATTATTTCACCTTCTCGAATGTGTGTCTAAATAATTTGTAACAAATATTTTTGTAGCACATCCTTACCATAAATGCATCATCATCATGGACATTGATGCTATTTTCATCATCATCATCATCAATGTCATATGCTACATCAACATCATTTTCATCATCATCATCATTGTCGTTATGGTCACTCATATTCCATTGGTGTTCTTAATCACTCATTGCGATTAGGATTCATGTCATGTAATAGTTAAGGTCATTTATATGTTGTTACAGTCATTTCGATGATAATAGGATCATTTAGATGTCATTGCAAACATTTAGGTTCCATTAGAATCAGTTAGGATCTAGAAGTGCTACCACATGCATAATCATCATTGACATCTACATTGTCATCATCATACAATAAATCAACATCATTGTCATTGTCATAGTCATCATCGATGTCATCAAGTACGGCATCGTCATCATCAATATAATTGCGATAATAATGAGCAAGGAACCCTACTAGTTCACAAGAATGGATGATATAGTCTTATACTTATCAAATCATATCCATCATAATTATTGTAATGTATCATCGTCATGTTGTTAGGGCCAATTAGATGCCACATTATGCTCTACCAAATGTTGTTGGGGACACTCAAATGCCATTATAGAAATTTAGGTGACATTAAGGTAATTTACCCCTCGTTAGAATTAATCAAGATCCAAAGATGTCATGATTACAATCATTTAGGTGCCACTATGACAAATCAAGATCTCAAATTACTATCACATGAATCATTATCATTAGCAATGATATCGTTTCCATCATAACCACAATCATCAGCAACATGCATGAGTACATCAACATCAACATCATTGGCATCACCATATATCATCATAATCATAGTCATTCATCTCAACCTGGTTGTTATCATCATAATCATCATCATCAATATCCTTTCCATCATCAATCATCAACATTATCATCCTCATGATTTTACGGTGAGTCCAGTTGCATTAGGGTCACTCAAATGTTGTTAGGGACAATTAAATGCCATTAGGTTCATCTAGGGGCTATTATGGTCAATTCAACAATATAGCTTATAACATCACAGACAAAACAACCACAAGATTCTAAGTTTGGATCAATCAATTAGTGAGCATTGTTTCCACCCTCCATCAAGATATTCTAGCTAAGAATCAGGAATATTCCAAGGTTTTACTTGGGGTACAAAATATATAACAACCCCAATCTAAAATTGGCCAACAAAGCATGACACCAAAACCGTGGATGATGTTAGAACCAAAATCCAACCTCTCAATCGAAAAACCTTTTGGAGTGGGAGACACCCTATAAACTATTTCCATCTCACCATTGTCATGTTTGTGGGATTATTCACAACAACGGTGATATTAAAAAACACACTAGCCTTTCAAAATACAAAAAAATTGTGCCAACGGGTGCGCTACTAAAATACATGGCCCTTGCATCAAAATTATCATCCCATGCCGTCCTTTTCTCAAATGCTCATCATGAAAAACAAAACAAAATTGGGGCATCTTAATTTGTGCCAATTTAGAATCAATCGACAACTTTATTATCAATGTAATGAAAACAACATGTCATGTTGGTGTTGCATTGGTATCATGTGTAAACTTTTGGCATCAAGTTAACTATGTTTTTAGCATCAAGTCATAATCATATATTTACAATGTGTATCCAATTATCAATTATTATTTAATCATTGGTTAATTAATCATAATTATTATTTATAAATACTACTTATTAACTATTAATTTGTTATTGTTAATTATTAAATATTCCTCTAGTTGTTGCACTAGGTGGTTGTCTTAATTAAGTGGCAAATTGACCTTGGGAACATTGGTGTTAGAGGTTATACTTGTATATTAACACACCTTAACTTACATCCATATTGATGTTTTGGAAAAAAAGATAGAGGTGGCCTCCCTTTGGTAAAATGGCAAAGGCTTTCCAAGACAAAAGTTATGGGGTTTGGGGACTATATAATGTCCATGATTTTTGGAAATCCCTATATTTTAACAGACTTTACATTGTCATGCATTGCCTATATTTATAGGAAGATGTAATTAAATCAAAGTACATACACCCCTTTAATTTGGATCATTAGATCAAATATAGAATAAAACTAGTATAGGATGGGAAGCTTTAACTCTAGCATTTCCCCCTGTAGATCAATGGCTTGCTCAAAAAATTAGAAATGGATAGAGTTTGAATAGGGGAAGCTTTAACTCTAGCATTTCTGCTTATAAGTCCAAAGATGTAAAAAAAATTGATCCACTTATTCAATGTAACAGTATGAGTATTACTGAAATGCTTGTTGCTTCATTCCATTTTAAACCAAGACCAAAATGTCCTTAAGAGTACAAAGAAAGTTAGTTTTTTTGTTAATATTGATATCCACTTCTTGTGCCTTGGATGTTCTCGGTAAAAATGAGGGTATAGATGGGGGGGTTTCCAAAACAACCTTACAATGTGGCATTTTGGTAGCACCATGATAGTTGGTATTGCAATACTACCTTTCTAAAAGTGGGGTGTAGAGGGGGAGGGGGGGGCTAATAAACCCAATGGCCATATCAGTCGATATAAAACCCAATGATTATCAATATTTTTATGTTAAACACCTCACAACCTCTATTACTTGTTATTAACTCCAATATCTTGATTCCTACAGTATCCAAAAGTATTATGACATGCATCATCATCATGGGAATTGACGTTGTCATCATCATCATCATCAATGCCATGATACATCAACATCATCTTGATCATCATCCTCATTATCATCATCATCTTCAGCATTAAGTACATCATCAATAAAATCATCTTCATCATTGTCATTATGGTCACTCATATGCCATTAGTGTTCTTAATCACTCATCACCATTAGGATTCATGCCATGTAATTGTTAAGGTCATTTATATGTCATTACAGACATTTCGATGATAATAGGGTCATTTAGATGTCGTTATAGACATTTAGGTTCCATTAGAATCAATTAGGATCCAAAATTTCTACCACATGCATAATCATCGTTGACATCTACATTGTCATCATCATCATACAATAAATCAACATCATTGTTGTCGTCGTAGTCATCATCAATTTAATGAGAAAGGAGCCCTACTACCTCACAAGAATGGATCATATAGTCTTATACTTATCAAATCATATACATATTCTCCATCATAATTATCATAATGCATCATTGTCATGTTGTTAGGGCCAATCAGATGCAATTAGGGTCTATCAAATGTTGTTGGGGACACTCAAGTGCCATTAGAGCAATTTAGGTGACATTGAGGTAATTTACCCCTCATTAGGATTAATCAAGATCCAAAAGTGCCATGATTACGATCATTTAGGTGCTACTATCATAAATTAATATCCAAAATTACTATCACATGAATCATGATTGTTGACACTAACATTGTTATATCTGGCGTTATGTCAAACATTTTTTGAACACAATTCCTAGCTCTAAACCTAGTGCAATTCCTAGCGCAGTTCCTTTCAAAATTTATTGAATTATTTCAACTGGTGCTATACCTGGCTCTATACTTGACGTTATGTTGGATGTTTTCTAGGCGCAATACTACCTCTATACTTGGTGGTATGTTGGATGTTTTTCCTATTGAAATTCATGGTGCAATTCCTCTCGCTAACCTTGGATTAATACATGGTGCTATGTTATTCATAACATTTTTTTGGAGGCTATTCTGGGTGTTATATGAGATGCTAATTGGGACACTAATTGGGATGCTAGTTGGGATGTTAATTTGGGTGCTAATTGGGATGATAATTGTGATGCTAATTGGGATGTTAATTGCGATCATAACTGGGGATGCTTATTGGGACACTAATTGGGACGTTAATTGGGATGCTAATTAGCATCCAAAATAACGCTAAATTTTAAAAAGGGACTCTAATTGGGATGCTAATTAGGATGCTAATTGGGACTCTAATTGGGATGCTAATTGGGACTCTAATTGGGATGCTAATTGGGACTCTAATTGGGATGCTAATTGGGATGCTAATTAGCATCCAAAATAGTGTCAACTTTTAAAAATGGATGCAAATAATGCCATTAAAAGCACCATCCCGTGGAAAAGCATCCACTTTGTCCAAAAAATGATGAAAAATACACTAAACGTGATAGTGGATGCTAAAAAGGAATCTAAAAGAGACGCTAATCACAGGTTTTGTTGTAGTGCCGGTGTTTGTGCCAGAAATTGTTTCCAAGGATAAAGAAACAAGACAACACAATCTCAAATAAAACTCAATCAAGTAAACAAAGTTTAAGGGTTTCTGGAATGTTTTCTTGGTTGTAAATTTGGTGACCAACAGGGAATACACTCATGAGATAAACAAGAACTGAATCATAAGCAAGTAAAGACAAAGATGCATAATATAATCAACAAGATCCAACAGACCACAATATTGAAGTTCATTCATAAAAGATAAGCATCACCAGCATATAAACATAGACCAGTAATGAATTTATCAGTTAAGCAACTAAACAATCTGAACAATGAATCCAACACAGAAACGGAAGGGTAAAAAGTGTCATATATTTCATAATTTTATCATCAAATGCATACAAGAGTTTTGATGCTTAGCTCACAAACAAGTCTAAAGACCACCTGAAGTTCTTCCAAAATCCAACCTTCTTCTATCCCTTTGTCCCTCTTTTATAATTAAAAAAAAGTAGTTCTATCTCCCTTTCATTAGGTCGAAATTGAAACTACCCAGCAGTTACATTAACTAACTTTCAACTAATTGACTAAAAATAGCAAATTGGATTCCTGGCAAATATGGCGAATTTCTGGAAAATAGGTGTCAAATAAGCTTCCACATCTCTCAATCCCTGACACCTGTGTAACAACTGAGAGAGGTTTTTGTGAATGGCTCCGTGATGGACAAAAAAATCTCTTGGTTTTTAAAATTTCATCTCCAATTGATCAGAATCTTCCCCGCAAGATGAACACTAAAACAGGAAAATATTAAATAATTAAAAACCCTGAAAAATAGGCTGCAAAGATTAAACTGAATCTTTCAAACCTTGACAACTGTTTGCAAAACTGAGAGAGGTTTTTGTATATGGGTATCTTGTGAACAAAAACCTCTTTTGGTTTTCAAAAATTCCTCTCCATCATCTCGTGGTCTTCATTTGACTTCAATAACTCAAAACAGGAAAAATAGAGCAGAATTCTGTTTCTACTGCCTCCTTTTTTCATTCATAAGTGCTGAGACTTTGTTTTCTACATCTACTAGCTCACTCTAAAGGGACTGCAAGATTTGACAGTAATTCTGAAGATATACCATGAACAGTAGGGTTTTCCTGATCAATTGTTCTGTAGGTGTTGTTTCCTCTATCAACTGTTGGTCTTCAGAATGAGAGACTTCAGCCTCCTTTTTCTGTTACTCTTTTAATATTTCACTTCTTAATTCTAAAAAGACTGGTGATAACTTAGTATCAGTCAAAATAACCTCTTCTACTGACTTCAATGGCTTTTTCCCTTTTGTATGATGAGAAACTGGAGTTTTTAGAACTGCTTCTTTCTCAATCTTTGGTTTTTCATCTAAATAATTATCATCCAACACAGTAACCTCTTTTGAATTTATCCTAGGGTTCAGCAGCTTTTTTATACTCAACCTTAACTTATTCCTTGGCCTAGTTTTAGGTCTCCAAGCTGGAGCCAATTCTCCCATCATTTTCAAGCTTCTTCCTACATCTTGGCTAATTTCTCCCATCCACACTCTACTACAAGATCCCCCCTAGCAATCATCACACCCAGTGGATTTGGTGATTGCATTGCTTGCAACATAAGAAGTGGGAGTCTCTCAAAAACTCCCTTGGTTTCAATCTTCAACACAATTCCCAAGTTTTTGAGTTTCCTCTTACTCAGATCTTGCTGAAGGATACTAACATCATTGACATCATTAACAAAAGAAACACCAACCAAATCTGCATTGGCAGCAATAAAATCTAGATCCATTAAGTCCTTCACACTGAGTCCTTCAAAATGCAGCTTACTTCTAGGCAAATTAATTGATTTTTCAGGACCTAACTTTGATCCATTTTGACCTGCATGTGTAATTTCTACGCAAATCTCTGAGATATTGACACCTCAAATCACCGCTTGAATATTTCCATCGTCAAACTCAATTGGTTCACCAGGTTTGACAGAATCAAAAAGGAAACCCAAAGAACAAGTTACCTTTGCAGGTCCTAAGAGATCATTTTTTGATATTGTGGATGGTTCCAAGCATGGCTCTCTTGTTATTACAAGCAAATCACCTCTTTTAACTTGAACATACTGTTGCACTGTGGGTAGTTACGCTACTCTGCCATTTCCAATTTTAGGTTTTTTTTTCCTTTGACATGAAATTATGTCCCTGATTCCACATAGGCCGTCTCATAGCATTCAGCCCAACAACCAATATCAGAGGAGGTGGGGAACTTTCTTAGTAATCTTTAATAAGCTTCTTTTGCCTCTTCCATCGCAAAACTTTAGCACATCACGAACCTCTAGGCTTCTGATCCACAGAATGTCATCCACAGGCACCACAGCAACTTGAGCTCTATGGGTTGGAGGGTTCACTTCTAGAGGAGTAATCCAAACTAATGCTGGAGAAATAACAACTCCTCTGGCATCTTTCAATGGTTTGATCTTCTTAACATTTGGACCAGGCTTGAAAGGACCAGTCCTCAGCTTTGGTCCAGCAAGATCCATAAGCACCCTGCATGGCTGTTCCAGCATCTGAGAAGAACTCCTTACATTTTCAGTTATACACCTCCATATATCTGGATTATCATGTGCACAATTTGTTCGAATTATATTAACTCCAGAATTAATTAGATTGTAAGTTAAGTCCTCATTGTCAGCAGCTTCACTACCAACTGTAACCATAATACGAGAATTCCTACCCTCAACAGTTGGTCCAAAAAGTAATTCTGCATTATAGCGTGCATGGTTTTTCATTTCAAGTAATGAAATTTCTTAAGACTTCCCATTAGCACACAGCAATGAGTTTTGTAGGTCACTAATAAGTTTACTTTTCATTGCAACTTCATTACCAGGAGATTGGACCTCATTGTCAAATTTCCATTCACTATTCGTTTTGGGTGATTGAGTCAGACTATGTAATATTTGGACAACTGATGTTAAACTTTCCATGATGTGTGCATTTACTCCCTAAATATTTCAAAGACCGAGAATGGAAAGTGCTTCCTGAATTTGATGAATATCTATGGACCGCAATGCCACATAATGTATGAGATTTGTTGCACTGGCACGATAAACTCTGTAACATTCTTTTAAACGCAATGCGTTGCACTGCTCCAAGGCCAAATCGTGCAATCGCACAGCCTGTAACTTATCAAGAACTTGGACAAGCACGGCCTTTTGATTCTTAACAAGTCCCTTTGAAAACGAGTTCAAGAAGGCTGTATAGTTTGCATCTTCATCTTCTGAAGTGTCATGTGCATCAGAGAATTCCAAATCTGTTATGTATGATACATCATCACCATCTGAGGGCATGGAGATGAATTTAAATGCTTCACTGCAAGGATGGTGTTTGTAATATTTGTTTTTCTTCAGTTTTGTAGCTTTCGTCTGTGAAAGATCGTTGTTTTCTTTTCCAAAAATAGAAGAATCTAGATCCGGTTTCTTGTTTGAATCCTGCAAAGCATTAATCATATGTTTTCGATGGAAATGCATTTGAAGAGGACACCCCTTGCTAGTATTGAACAGTATATCTTTGTTTCATGCTCTCTGTCGAGCTGTAGAAGCTTTAAACCATCCCTTGTGTTGTCTAATTGTCCAGTTTAGCTATACATGTGTCTCCAAACGTCCAATTTGATTCCAGGTGGCGAGACCAGGAAGCCCTAATTTCCTGTGTAACCGTGAAAACCCCAACTCTATTCTATAACAACAATCTCTAGTTTTTTGGCAGCTATCATCACTCCACTAAGTCTTTCATCTTCGAAATGCATGTAAAGAATAACTCCCTTCACATCAAACTCAATCTCGGCCTCTATCTGTCATGATGGGCTGCGTTCTTAGCTGATGATAACCAAGATCTCTTCCACGACATGAACCCACCTATTTTCACGATGACTACTGATACAACACGTAGCAAAAGTCCTTAAATCATGCGATTAGTCACTTATGATTCGAAATCATTGAAAAAATCGGGTCAAAAATTGGAGAATTTGACATGCGCGATATTCTTGTAGTGCCCTTGTCTTAATTTTTGACACTTGCGCTACAAGAATAATTTGAAATCATTTTGGCGCTATTTTAACTATTTTTTCCATTTTGAATATAGTTCAAATGAAAAACTATACTCATGATATGACTTGTGAATCCATTATTCAATATATTGACCTTTAGAACCCTTCAAAAGCTTAAAAAAACAAAACTAAATAAAAATCTGAAGGTAAAAATTGAAAATTTCACTAAAAATCTAAAAATTTCCACAGTAAGTAAAAGAGTAAACTCAAGCAAATATGCAAGCTAAAATAAAAATGACAATCAAACATAAAATTTGAAGAAACAAGTTCCTGACTTAACATCTGGCTCTAGCTGCAGGATGAAGTCCTCCCTGTGAGGCTTCAAGAACCTGTAGACCAGTGCCTTCTGTCTGCTACCTACCTGTCTACAAAATTTCCATTGGGCTATGGAGTCTTGTTATGCTTCACTCACATTGGTGTGTACAATGAAAATCAAATCTCTTTCTTTGAGGAACCTTCTATTTACTAAATCAAATTGTAATCCCATTTCCAATGTAACCAGGAAAAAATTTGATCAACCCACCAAAACTTTTTTCCAACTCCAAATATATATATAATCAAAAATATTGGAAAACATGAAGAGCATAAATTTAACAACTTATACCCACTTTCATCAAATAGTGTCTCTGAAATAATAGATTTATAACCTGGTATTGACTCTAAATAATCTGCTACTGGATCATAAAAATTTCCATAAGTTACCTCTTCCTGCTCTATGAAAAAGACAGGCTGTCCATAAGAATATTTTGTTCCATGAATATCAATCAGGCATTGGCAATAAAAGACATCAGGATCAGCCTGAATTTGCTCCGGATTTTTTTGGATAGTATCATTAATAATGTCAATAAGCTGAACCTCCTTTTCCACACTGTCTTCAAATGAATGACTATCATGCATTGGATTTTGTTGTTCAAGGATAATAGACTGAATGCATTCTTGAATCTGTTGATCAGATTGTGACATATCACACGCCTCACAAATTTCTAGGTCTTTCTTTTCAATTTCATCATCATATTTATTAAAAATTAGAGCACCTTCATGATGATTTTGAACAGCAGATTTATCATAACCATGAATATAAGCAACTTTTGAAAAAATGTGAACAACTTGTCCTTCATCGATTTTAGTATCAAAACCAAAAGAATTAGAATCTAATTCATCACAGAATTCTTGTCTTGGAACCCTAATATCTTCATCATAACAAGGAGCATTCTGAGAAATTTCGAATGATGACGCTAAAGGTTCATCTTTTCCTTTAATACAAAGCTGATCTTTAACACAACAATGATTTTCAAAAGTTTGTTGAACTAGAGATTGATCATTTTCAAAAGTTTGTTGAACTAGAGATTGATCTTCAAAAGGATTAGCATTCAAACGGTTATTAAGGATGTTGAAATCATTATGAGAATGTTCCAAACTATCTCTACTGATCTCATCACTTGAATAATCCTCAAACTGACCTAAAACAACAACTTGACTATCATAATGATCATGGCATTCTTCCTTGACAGCAGTATCTAAAAAATGTTACTTTTTCATCTTCAACAAATTCTGAAACTTCAACTTCTTCATGACATGTTTTGAACCCTTGATTGTACTCATCATCATGATTTTTTAAATCAGAAATTGTATTATAAACATCATCCTGCTCACAACAATATTTTAAAAAGAGTTCAGCTGAGAACAAATACTTATAATGTTTCTGAAAACATGTGTGGAATTCTTTCAGTGAGGAGATGCTAGCAGCAGGAAGAGAAAAATACCAATCTCGTGCATCTTGCTCAAGTGAATACATGAACATCTTCATGAGCACATCTTCATGCTGGATATTTAACTGGACCATACATTGATGAAATTTGATGAGGTGATCTGAAGGATTATCCTCTTTGCTTTCTCTAAACCATGGAAGACAATCTCCCCAAACATCCATAGTAGGTACTGGATTTGGAAAACTTAGAATATCAGAAAAATTGAAAGGTGCAAACCTTCGAGCCAGAATAGCTTCCATGGACATCGGACTCTGCATCTTGAAATAGTGGAGTTGCCAATCAATTTGTCAAGACAAATTTTGTTTCTTCTTCTCAGAAAGAGAAAGGGGTGACAGTAGCTCAAATTAATCAAGGCTGTATAAAGCTCGGGATGACTGAAACCTTCTCATTCTTCTAGCAGCCACTGTGTCAAATTTGGTGAAAAATAGCCTTAAAGATGTGTTGGTTTAAGTTCACCTCTTAAAACCAGTAAAACTGATAAGTATCCCAGGGAAAAATATGTTTTCAACTTTGTTCCCCGGCAACGACGCCAAAGATGTTTGTGCCAAAAATTGTTTCCAAGGCTAAAGAAATAAGCCAACACAATCTCAAATAAAACTTAATCAAGTAAACAAATTTTAAGGGTTTCTGGAATGTTTTCTTGGTTGTAAATTTGGTGACCAACAGGGAATACACTCATGAGCTAAACAAGAACTGAATCATAAGCAACTAAAGACAAAGATGCATAATATAATCAACAAGATCCAACAGACCACAATATTGAAGTTCATTCATAAAAGATAAGCATCACCAGCATATAAACATAGACCAGTAATGAATTTATCAGTTAAGCAACTAAACAAGCTGAAAAATGAATCCAACACAGAAATTGAAGGGTAAAAAGTGTCATATATTTCATAATTTTATCATCAAATGCATACAAGAGTTTTGATACTTAGCTCACAAATAAGTCTAAAGACCTCTTGAAGTTCTCCCAAAATCCAACCTTCTTCTGTCCCTTTGTCCCTCTTTTATAATTAAAAAGAATTATTTCTATCTCCCCTTCATTAGGTGGAAATTGAAACTACCCAGCAGTTACATTAACTAACTTTCAACTAATTGACTAAACATAGCAAATCGGATTCCTGGCAAATATGGCGAATTTTTGGATAATAGGTGTCAAAGAAGCTTCCACATCTCTTGATTCCTAAAACCTGTGTAAAAACTGAGAGAGGGTTTTGTGAATGGTTTCGTGATGGACAAAAACCTCTCTTGGTTTTTAAAATTTCATCTCCAATTGATAAGAATCTTCCCCCCAAGATGAACACTAAAACAGGAAAATATTAAATATTTAAAAACCCTAAAAAATAGGCTGCAAAGATTAAACTGAATCTTTCAAACCTTGACAGCTGTTTGCAAAAATGAGAGATTTTTTTTTATATGGGTATCTTATGAACAAAAACCTCTTTTGGTTTTCAAAAATTCCTCTCCATCAGCTCATGGTCTGCATTTGACTTCAATAACTCAAAACAAGAAAAATAGAGCAGAATTTTGTTTCTACTGCCTCCTTTTTTCATTCATAAGTGCTGAGACTTTGTTTTCTACATCTGATAGCTCACTCTGAAGGGACTGCAAGCTTTGACAGTAATTCTGAATATATACCATGAACAGTAGGTTTTCCTGATCAATTATTTCTGTAGGTGTTGTTTCCTCTATCAACTGTTGGTCTTCAGAATGAGAGACTTCAGCCTCCTTTTTCTGTTACTCTTTTAATATTTCACTTCTTAATTCTAAAAATACTACTGATAATTTAGTATCAGTGAGACTAACCTCTTCTGTTGACTTCAATGGCTTTTTCCCTTTTGTATGATGAGAAACTGGAGTTTTTAGAACTGCTTCTTTCTCAATCTTTGGTTTTTCATCTGAATAATTATCATCCAACACAGTAACCTCTTTTGAATTTAACCTAGGGTTCAACAACTTTTTTATACTCAACCTTAACTTATTCCTTGGCCTAGTTTTAGGTCTCCAAGCTGGAGCCAATTCTCCCATCATCTTCAAGCTTCTTCCTGCATCTTGGCTAGTTTCTCCCATCCACACTCTATTGCAAGATCCCCCCTAGCAATCATCACACCCAGTGGATTTGGTGACTGCATTGCTTGCAATAGAAGAAGTGGGAGTCTCTCAAAACCTCCCTTTGTTTCAATCTTCAACACAATTCCCAAGTTTTTGAGTTTCCTCTTACTAAGCTCTTGCTGAAGGATACTAACATCATTGACATCATTAACAAAAGAAACACCAACGAAATTTACATTGGCAGCAATAAAATATAGATCCATTAAGTCCTTCACACTGAGTCCTTCAAAATGCAGCTTACTTCTAGGCAAATTAATTGATTTTTCAGGATCTAACTTTGATCCATTTTGACCTGCATGTGTAATTTCTACACAAATCTCCGAGATATTGACACCTCGAATCACCGCTTGAATCTTTCCATCGTCAAACTCAATTGGTTCACCAGGTTTGACAGAATCAAAAAGGAGACCCAAAGAACAAGTTACCTTTGCAGGTCCTAAGAGATCATTTTTTGATATTGTGGATGGTGCCAAGCATGGCTCTCTTGTTATTACAAGCAAATCACCTCTTTTAACTTGAACATATTGTTGCACTGTGGGTAGTTAAGCTACTCTGCCATTTCCAATTTTAGTTTTTTTTTCCTTTGACATGAAATTCTATCCCTGATTCGACATAGGTCGTCTCGTAGCATTCATCCCAACAACCAATATCAAAGGAGGTGGGGAACTTTCTCAGTAATCTTTAATAAGCGTCTTTTGCCTCTTAAATCACAAAACTTTAGCACATCACGAACCTCTAGGCTTCTGATCCACAGACTGTCATCCACAGGCACCACAACAACTTGAGCTCTATGGGTTGGAGGGTTCACTTCTAGAGGAGCAATCCAAACTAATGCTGGAGAAATAACAACTCCTCTGGCATCTTTCAATGGTTTGATATTCTTAACATTTGGACCAGGCTTGAAAGGACCAGTCCTCAGCTTTGGTCCAGCAAGATCCATAAGCACCCTGCATGGCTATTCCAGCATCTAAGAAGAACTCCTTACATTTTCAATTATACACCTCCATATATCTAGATTATCATGTGCACAATTTGTTTGAATTATATTAACTCCAGACTTAATTAGATTGTAAGTTAAGTCCTCATTGTCAGCAGCTTCACTACCAACTGTAACCATAATACGAGAATTCCTACCCTCAACAGTTGGTCCAAAAAGTAATTCTGCATTATAGCGTGCATGGTTTTTCATTGCAAGTAATGAAATTTCTTCAGACTTCCCATTAGCACACAGTAATGAGCTTTGCAGGTCACTAATAAGTTTACTTTTCATTGCAACTTCATTACCAGGAGATTGGACCTCATTGTCAAATTTCCATTCACTATTCGTTTTGGGTGATTGAGTAAGACTATGTAAGATTTGGACAACTCATGTTAAACTTGCCATGATGTGTGCATTTACTCCCTCAATATTTGAAAGACCGAGAATGGAAAGTGCTTCCTGAAGTTGATGAATATCTATGGACCACAATGCCACATAATGTATGAGATTTGTTTCACTGGCACGATAAACTCTGTAACATTCTTTTAAATGTAATGCATTCCACTGCTCCAAGGCCAAAGCATGCAATCGCACAGCCTCCAACTTATCAAGAACTTGGACAAGCATGGCCTTTTGATTCTTAACAAGTCCCTTTGAAAATGAGTTTAGGAAGGCTGTATAGTTTGCATCTTCATCTTCTGAAGTGTCATGTGCATCAGAGAATTCCAAATCTGTTATGTCTGATACATCATCACCATCTGAGGGCATGGAGATGCATTTAAATGCTTCACTGCAAGGATGGTGTTTGTAATATTTGTTTTTCTTTAGTTTTGTACCTTTTGTCTGTGAAAGATCGTTGTTTGCTTTTCCAGAAACAGAAGAATCTGGATCCAGTTTCTTGTTTGAATCCTGCAAAGCATTAATCATATGTTTTCTCAGAAATGCATTTGAAGAGGACACCCCTTGCAAGTATTGAACAGTATATCTTTGTTTCCTGCTTTCTGTTGAGCTGTAGAAGCTTTAAACCATCCCTTGTGCTGTCTAATTGTCCAGTTTAGCTATACATGTGTCTCCAAACGTCCAATTTGATTCCAAGTGGCGAGACCAAGAATCCCTAATTTCCTGTGTAACTGTGAAAACCCCAACTCTGTTCTATAACAGCAATCTCCTATTTTTTGGCAGCTGTCATCGCTCCACTAAGTCTTTCATCTTCGAAATGCATGTAAGGAATAACTCCCTTCACATCAAACTCAATCTCGACCTCTATCTATCATGATGGGCTGTGTTCTTAGCTGATGATAACCAAGATCTCTTCCACGACGTGAACCCACCTGTTTTCATGATGACTACTAATAGAACACGTAGAAAAAGTCCTTAAATCATGCGATTAGTCACTTATGATTCGAAATCATTGAAAAAATCGGGTCAAAAATCGAAGAATTTGACATGCGCAATATTCTTGTAGCACCCTTGTGTTAATTTTTGACACTTGCGCTACAAGAATAATTTGAAATTATTTTGGCGCTATTTTAACTGTTTTTTTCCATTTTAAATACAGTTCAAATGACAAACTATACTCATGATATGACTTGTGAATCCATTATTCAATATATTGACCTTTAGAACCCTTCAAAAGCTTAAAAGAACAAAACTAAATAAAAATATGAAGGTAAAAATTGAAAATTTCACTAAAAATCTAAAAATTTCCACAGTAAGTAAAAGAGTAAACTCAAGCAAATATGCAAGCTAAAATAAAAATGACAATCAAACATAAATTTTGAAGAAACAAGTTCCTGACTTCACAGCCGGCATTGTAAGTCTTCACCTTACCATCCTCAAGATAATGACTAGGTAGAATCAACCAATAAAGTATTAGAAGATATTTTAACCAAGATCATTCACTTGCATCATAAGGATTGGGTGGGTAGACTTCCCGAGGATTTATGGGCCTATAGAATAACATGTAGAAATACTACTAGACATACCCCCTATGAGTTAGTATATGGTAAACAAGTCCTTTTACCTATTGAATTTCGGTTTAAAACCTTTTGTATGGCAGCATAGTTAGGTATGGATTTGGATGAAGCGCAAAAACAACGAATCCTATAGATTAATGAATTATATGAAATTAGACAAGATGCACTCCAAAGAACCATGCTAATATAGAGTCAGCGGAATCAATGGCATGATAAATTTATCAAGAAAAAGCAATTTAATACTGAAGATTGGGCATTACTATTCGATTCACAGTTTAAAAACTTTAAAGGAAAATTAACTACCTGTTGGTTGGGCCCTTATGAGGTAGTTATATCTTTTGACAATGGATCAGTAAAAATTAAACCAATTGATGGCTCAAAAGTTTCCTTTATAGTGAATGGACATAGACTTAGGCTCTACTATCAACCGACATATAGATAGGATTTCATACAAAATGTTTTACAACACAGAGAAAGGGAATTGATTGAAGAGGAGTTATTCCTCCTCCTCCTGATCCATGAAATTAGTTTGGGTTATCATCACTTGTATATATGTAGATATGTTTTTTCTTCTACAAATAAATGAGAGTCATTTCTGATAAAAAAAATTACATGCAACTCTTCTGCTTTCTATGTTTTTATGAATAAATTGAATCATCTAACAAGTGGTTTTGTAGTTTGATCATGGATACTTTATCTCTATAAGCAACTCATGAAGTAATATCTGGAAAAGGTAATTACGCTCATAAGGTATCTTAACTTTTCTTAATTTGTAGTTTGTAGACAATTAAAGATAACTCCTTGCATATCATTTTTAACCGCTTCTTTTATGATTCAGATAGTTTCTGGTATTTTGATTCAGACATGTATATTTCTGATTTGTTATTTCAAACAATGTTTGATAAGACCTATTTTCATTATCATTCATCATGTGCCTATGGATTACTAGTTCATCATGTACTTGTTATCAAAAAATTTCTCTCAAATATCTCTTTGTGATAACTCGAGAGTAGGTGGAATTTTTTTTACCTGTGGGGAACATTACGTATCTCTTCTCAAGAGGATGGATTCTAAGGTTAAAGAACAGCTTTAAGTTATTCTCTTTTGACATGATTTATGATTAAGGCTGGTATGAAAAGCTATTTGTAAGTTTATTTCTGTAAAATTTAATTATGTGTTTTAGCAAGGCTTAGCACACTCTAGTACTAATCGACTTCCATATATTTTATATCATTATATACAAGGAAAACCTGTCAGGTACTGAACAGGCCTGCTAGTAGCATGTCAATGCTAGGTAAAAATTTAAAAACAGGAAGCTTGATAAATGCACGTAAACCCGTCAGGGTACTGAACAGGCTCGCTGGTAGCACGACTATACTTGCATGGTACCAATATAAACCCGCCGGGGTACTGAACAGGCCTGCTGGCAGTAGGGCAATATGGGGTAAAGAGGTCTGGTTAATGCACTAATATGCACATGATTTGTAAAATAATGATCATATACAGGAAATTTTTGAAAATTTATTTAAAATAAAATGTTAAGGCCCATTCTCTTTACTCTCACTTGAGAATCGCTGTAAGTTAGGCTTGAACCTGGCCATCTAATTCAATCAATAACTAGGATGTTATTATCCTAGAAATGGGACCTATAGTTACATCTCTCACACACTTCGGGGTAAACTTAAAGTATTTGATGATGACAAGATATCTTTACAATGAGGCATAGATGCCTAGATTTTCGTATGGCATTCTTTCGATTATATTATTATCTCTTTCTATGGTCTTTCTCTGCACTGTTATTTTTCACAAATATACATCTCTAAATCACTTTCCTTTACTAGTTAAATTTTCTTTTCTTCAATAAAATAGTGACAGCATACTTGTGCTTTTCTTTATCTAAAATAAACTATTCTTCTACTTTGCATGAGGACATGTCATATCCTTGGTTTTGGGGAGGATTAGGATTGGATTAGGAAGATTCAGAATAAAATATTTATCTTCTTTTATCTTTTTATGACAAAATTGCTTATCTCTCACAAATGTTAAAGTGTTTTTCAAGTTATAATATGAAGCATTTTTTTACATAAAAATATGAAAAAATTTGATGGAAGACTTTGTAGCATGGATGATTAAAATTTGTCAACCAAATTTTTATTCTTGAATATAGTTTTATTTTTATATGGATGCTTTGATTTTCAAATTTCTTTTGTTATCATTTTACTATTAGCATATTTTTATCTAAATACACATGAAAACTATTTTTATTGAATGCCATTTATGCATTTGAGATTTATGTTCAAGCTGTCCAAAGTTTTTCTTTGGACATGGTTGAACTTGTTATAAACTTTATAAATTTATTCATCAAATGCATATGCTTGTTAAAAGATAGATATCTTGAATTCTGCTATAATAGTATGGTCTTCTAAGAAATCTAAATCTTCTACTATCCCATCATCATTATTTTCTATTTTGAAATAAAATAAATATTCCTTTATAAGATTAAAGTTTGAATTCTTTCTTTCATTCACCAAGTAGAAGGTAGTTACAAGCGCAACTTTTCCTTCTTCCTTAATCATTTTTCTTTTTGCTCAGTGGAACTTGGCATTTCTTTGGTTTGGGGAAATGTTGAGCCTCATTTTGTTATCATTTTTTGCAATTAAATAACACATTTTGAACACATATTTTATTCCCTTTAGTATGTTTTGTGTCATACAGATCGTTATTTTGACACAAGGTAAGAACAAATTTGATGTTATTATAGTTGTGGTTATTAATATCATTTTTATGATTTTATTAACTCAAAACTATGTTATTTAAAGAATATTTAATGTATTATTTTATATGTATATTTGTTTGTAGATTTTATAGTTTGTTTGCGAAAATTAACAACAAAATGTATTCATCCTTCCTTTCACAACATACGTCTAGCTCACAATCCATCTTGGAGTTCAGCTTGTCATCCCGCCGTTGCACGAGATTCACTGATCATTTTCCATGTGTGCCCTATAATGACGCACTATACATCCAGCTCACAGTTTAGTGTTCCATTTAGCTCATCGTTCAGCTCACTTATCATCTTGCGCGTTGTCCATAATTAGTTTTGGGCATTTAAACATGAAACAACTTGTAATGTCCTTCACTCGCCATCACGCCAACCATCTCTGTGTTGGACCGATGCATTTAACTCATCCTCTAGAAGGATCGCCACCTAGATGCTCGTTATCCACGCATTTAAAGGGATGGACATTTGTTGTTAACTCTTAACCTCCTCTATTTTAATACTCAACTATCATAAGCCTGTGCATTTAAGGGATAGAACAGCCTGCACTCCAGAAGACCGATTGTGTCGTTGGCCCTGCTCTCCACAACACCACCAGTCTACACGCACATGCTGATAAGGGACCTGCGTTCCAGAAACTTGTTGTTGTGTACAAACCTGTGCTTAACACCAATCCATACTCCATGGTAAGGAAGGGATTCACGCCATGATGAAGAGGATCTACCCACGAGAGGGAAGAATATCACACCACATCAAGCATGCTGAAGAAGCCTGTCCATGCTAAAGAAGGAGTAGACTCATCACGTTATGCCACGATCACACTAAACAAAGAGCCATACCATGCGTTGGTTGCAATTCAATTATGTGCTTTAAAGATTGCCTAAAATTAGAGAGCAGTCGACCTTTAGGGTCGACTTTCTCATCTCTCATGCAAAACTATATATATCAGTCTCTAAATGAAGAGAAAGTTAGTTAGTTAGCCAGAGTCAGAATTCAGTTAGTCATAGTTTCTATAAACACTGTATTTTTCCTGAAGTTGAATAAAGAGTTGTATGTATTGCTGTTGAAGATTGTGTTTGAGTAGGAGTTAGGAGACTTCACCCCTGACTGTTGAGAGGGCCCCTCATCAACCAGAGGTTCATTAGCTTAGTTTTAATTCAGTTCTTTCTTTTCTGTTTTAGTTAATATAGTTTAATTTCCATTTTGTTTTCATTAGATGTTATTTTATTTCATGTATTGTATTAACTTAGTTTTCTTTCAGTAGTTAAACAATTATTTTATTTCTTGTATTGCATTAGTTTAGTTTTTTTTCAATAATTAAATAAGTAGATGCACGCATGGCTTTACTTTCAGTCTTTTGTTCTTAGTTAGTTGCTTTTAGTTAGTCATTTCATTCCAGTATTTCTTTTAGTTTTTAGTTTCAGACAAGTAGAGTAGTTTATTTCCATTTGAATTTAGTTTTGGTTAGTTATGAATTGGTTTAAGTAGAATAGGTTTTTTTCATTTCAATGTAGTCTTGTTTATTTATTTCCTGTTATTAATTTATTTATATAGAATAGTTTGCATTCATTTAAATTCAGTTTTGTTAATTTATTTTTCTGTCATGAATTTGTTTAACGTAATTTCCAGTTTGTTCAAGTTAATTTCCAGTTTGCTAATTACTTTACAATGGAATGTTTTCTTTTTGTTTAAGAATTAGTTTGAAGTTAATTTGTTGATTAAATAGGTTTGTTTATTAATTCCATGCATTAGGTTTAGAACTGCATAACTTCAGGTGAATAATTAGTTCATTTAGGTTACCTTTTACCATTTTTATTGTACGAACCGCCATTCAAATATATGTCCACTCTGCCATTCAGTCACCCTTTAGAGACCTACTATTCAATCTCTCATTTAACCCTTGGTTTTGTTTTTACTATTTTTATTTCTAGTTTTGTTTTGTCAATCTTTAGATTATGTTTGTAGCTGGTAGTTTTATTTAAGCATTTCAATTAAAGTTTGGTTGTTTTAAGCTGTTGATTAATGTTTTATCATTTTTCTTTTACATACGAATAAGTTGTTTTTATTCCTTGAATATTAAATACTGATTTTGTTTTACTGTCTTACGTCTTCATTTGCATATAGAGTTTAGGGTTAGATGTACTATTTTTTAGAGGAAGTTAAGTTATTTGTAATCATAGGAATCATTCTTGTTTTTATGTGTATTGAAAAATAAAGTTTAAATATCTTTATTAATTTTTCTAGTTGCTTCTGCTTATTATCTTTATTAAGTTTTCTACTTGCTTTTTCAGTTTTCTATTCTTTATAAGATAGGTTGTCTTTTTACCCCAGCCTTCTAGCTTAAGGAGTAGTTATTTGGTTATTTGCCAGTTTAGTTGTTATAATTTCTTTTATGTATGAGTTAGTGTCTGAAGTTATAAGTATTATTGTTTATGTCTTTCTTTTCAGTACCTGTTTAGAATTTGATATTCCACTCCAGTCCAATTGTTGAGATAGTCTTAGGAGTTTGACGTTGTTTTTCATTTTGAAAGATCTTTAAATATTTTGTTTATTAGAATATCTCCACGACACCCTAGGAGCCTTTTTACCTTTGCATATATTTTGTATCAACTCTGATCTTACCAACCGTGGTTGATAATTAAATATTAGGTGAATTAATCTAGGCATTATAACACCCAACAGCATCTTTTGACAAAAGAAAACATCTTATAATATTCCTTGATTAACATTCTTAATGATTTATGATACAAGCTAGTGTATGATAGTTTGTTATGTGCATTTTGTTGTCGTTCTTCTTCTTTGGTGATGGAAATTCTCTAGAAATATGTCCTATCTTATGACAGTTGTATCATTGATACTTTGAGTAATCATTCTTCTTCTTCTAGAATTTCTTCTTTGAAGGATTATGATTACTCTTCTTGAAGTTTGACTTTTTTCTTCCTTTAGTATGGGTAGCTATAGCCTAATCATATTCTATGAGGAGATCTTATCTATTGGGTACTCTAGCTTCTTCTTGTATGCAATCTTCCCATACTATGTCAAACTTCATGATTTTATTTCTAGCACATAGATTCTAGATGAATGAACTTCCCAAGGTCTAGTGAGGCCATTGAGAGCAGTCATAACTAATTCATCCTAATCAAGGGTATCTCCAATAGCACTTAGTTTCTCTTTGAACTGGGAGACCCTTGTGAAGTAATATTGAATAGATTCTCCTTTTCTCATGTTGGTGCCCTTCAGTTGAGCTCTTAGATTCATATTTCTGTTGATGTTCCTTCCCTCATACATTCTGGAAAGTGAATCATAAATTTTCGTAGGTGTCTTCTTAGATGACACTTGAGGGATCAAGTGATCCTTAATAGAATCAACAATGATTCTTCATTTCCTTGATTAGGTCTTGCTCATGCTTCTCCTTAGATTTATCTTCTTCAGGTTCTGCAATCTCATCCTTGACATACTTCTCAAGGCCATTCTCTTTCAAAATGATACCAATCCTATACTTTGAATACATGAATTTTTCTAGGCCTTCTAATTTTTCCTCAAGCTTGGTGATTGGGGCCATCTTGTCCAGTAGTTCACTCAAAAATGAAATTTATCAAAACAATTTATTGAACTTATTAGTAGATGCACTTGAAGGAAGCGATTTTGTTAATACAAGTACTTTATGGAGATCCCGAATATTACTTCTTCAAATCCTACTTGCAAGGTTGTAACACTATAGAAATTTTGGTTCTATTTCACTATTGTTTTCTGGTTTACCACCAAACTAGGGTTTGGATTTCCTGGAGATCAAACCACCCAAAAAATTCGATCTATGGCTCAACATATGCACTCCAAGAGGGCGCAACTTTATATGCAATAAGATATGCAAAAATCCAACTTTTGTAGAAACCCTAATTTCTTACGAAGAGGGAGGAGAGAGAATTTCACCTTATGAAAGCTGCTATAATAAGGTTAGCTCTAATACCATGTTAATATTTCATATTCTAGAATAGATTCAATAGTATTCAATTCAAAACCAAAGCAACAACATATCCAGAATCATTGATAGAAACACAATCACAAGAGAGACACAACATTTATCTTGGGAAGCCCTCAAGGGGAAGAAAACCCAGCAAAACTTCCTCTGTATAAAATGTATAAAAAACAACCCCAAAAACATGTGTTCTCCTCCTTTTGTTCTCTCTCTCTCTCTCTCTCTCTCTCTCTCTCTCTCTCTCCCCCCCCCCCCCCCTATGCACTACTCAAGTGAGTGAGTCTATGTTCAAATAAGAACCACAACTCCTCTATTTATACACAATGAGTCAACTGAATTTTACCCCAACCAAGTCGAACCCACTAAACTGTTTGGGTCGAATTCTCTTGGGAAGACTCAAAACAATATATTATATTATTTATTAGGGTGCTAAAGACCCAACACAAGTGGAGGAATAACATCATGACTCTATGATGACCAAATACATTAGTACCATCCCTCCAGAGGAATAATAACATCTCCCTTGGGTTACAACAGTAAAATACATAGAATATCCTTTGAAGTTACAATATTTCAACAAACAGTTGGTTAGGTAAGGACATTGTAAAAAATCTATTGTTGTTCAATTTAATTTTTCCATACTGTACACATATTTAAATATTCTTAATATATGCAATTTTTAATATAGCAGGAGCTTGATGCTATAGGGGGTGGCAATGTACCAGGTTTTGTCGTATCTGAGCCGGCAACAACCAATGTTGAGGTCATATTTCAAAATGTCATTTTTTAATACATATCATTTTTTCAATACATGTTAGTTCATTAATTTGTTATATGGTCTGATATTTACAATTTTTGAAGTTGCATTAACCACATTTTGAACAAGATGCATGAGATATTGATATCAGTGAATTCTCATGAGGTGGCTTCAATGATTACCTCATGAATGTAAGTACATGGTTAATGATTGAATCTTATTGAAATTATTTTTTTATTACTACATACTCCTTTATAGGTTTCTAATATTTATATTTTTTAAACTTCTAGGTGTTATATGGCTCTGGAAAGGGGTAAGAAATTGATTTCAGTGATTCCTCCCATGGGGAAGATATGTCCCAGGAAGAGGTAAGTATATTACAGCATGTTAGTTTTTAGTACATATTATTTGATCCATTCATATCCATGTCTAACTATGGTAGCACTTTATGACTACAGGAATTAACACAAATCCCTACACCACCACTTTGGTTTGGATCTCCCTATAGTAGATAAGCATTTTGTCTACACTAGATGACCCTCTTCCATAAAAAGAGAAGGTTTCCATGATCATGGACCTATTAATTCCATGGAAATGTACACATAACCTCTAATGAAAGTTGTTGGTTAGCTTTCAATTGACTTCACAACTTGTTTTTCTTAATGTTTTTATCACTTGTTTACAACATCAGGATGGAGAGTCCTTCGTCCCAGAACTCAGCAGGATTATTTATGTTGCAATTAATGTTGCATCTACAATGGGGATAAGTAACTTGGAAGTATCTACTTGAATATTTTTACTTGTACAATTCATTTGTATTGTGTATGGACATGTAGGATGTCTAACTATTTTAGCATTTGGTGAATGTAGCATGGCCCTAGACCATTAGTGAACGTGAACGAGGATGATGTTCAACATATGCCTCCTCTTGCTACTAAAGAAACCCAATCTCCATCCCCACAACATTAATTTTCAGTTAGATATTCATTAATTACAAACTTGGTTAATACTTTCTCATGCATGTACATGTTGATAATTTTTGAGATCATTGAGATAGTTTATTTTATTTGCAAATAAACATTGCAGAGAGGCTCTTAGAAAGGAGGAGTACACTAGAGGAATCTATACCCAAAATGGATTTAGTGAGTGTTTGTTTTATGTAATTGAGTCGTATTTTAATTTTTCAAAATTTATTAGTGCTCCAATATTAGTTCAGTTACCTGCTCAAGAAATATGATCTTTGTTTTGTAATCCCTAGAGATGCACAGTGGTCATGGATAAAGGAAACAAGCATCACACTCAGGGAAAAAAAATACGAAGTTAGAGTTTTTATGTGTTAGTCCATGACAAATCTGTACTTTGTGTACAAGAGGAAGTTAGATTTTTTATGTGTGGTCTAGGACAGATGTACTTTTGTTTACATGTACATCAATGCTTCTTTTGATACACATACATTGATATGACATCTAAGGGCCTTCTATTTTTGTATTATAACTTCCATCATATATAAAATATTTAATATTGGCTCTTCAGATCTTGATAGTTTAGTCTTATGTGTGATCATATATGTGTGGCTAGTAATGTTTCTATGTATAATGTTCCCCATTTTTTATATATTTTACGATTTCATGGAGATATCAGTTATAAATTTGAGAACAATGCACAATTACAACATTGCATAATGACAACAATGTACAATTAATTTTTTCTTGACCACGATGCATCCAATTGCATATACAATGTTAATTTAACAATGTTGAATTGTATTCACAACAATGCAACATACCAAACACATAAGAACCTAACACACCTAAGCAATTTACCCAACTAAGTGGAATACATAAGCTCCTTACCCACATAAAAACCTAACAAACATTTAAAAGATACACGAAGTCGACACACCTAAGTGATGCACCTATGTGGCCCACATAAATGAAATTGGTGTTTGGAATGATGAATTTCATCTAACGAATATATATGATGCACATATATTATCTACAAAAAAACACATAGAGTTCATGTATGAAATACAACACATGATAAACCATGTATATGAATAGTTGTATGCCCCCAAAAAAATTACAAATGACTTGACTACTTTAAAGGACCATTCTCGAGTTGTTAATTAGTTGTAGTATTACTAATTGTTATTGTTCTACCTATTTCTAAAATTAAAGTGACGAACTTGACGCCAGAACCTTTTTTGAACTTATATTTGACTGACTTGGGCTTGAATACATAGTTCTTATATCCAGTAATTATATTAAAAAAGAGAAAGAAAAACACCGTGGTGCTCTATCTCGACCCTTTGTATGCCTAATACCTTTTTGTGATGAATGTGACTAATAATGAATGTGATAAAACTCTAGTGTACTTTATTGTCCTTATTATTTCCATAGCGTTATTTTATAAATTTCTCTATTATATTTATTGTATGCTAATGTAAAAATTTATTTCATGTATTGTGTCCTTTTAAGTTAGGTAAAATGATTATATAATATAAAATAAACCAAAATTCCCTAATATTAGCATTTACCTAGTAGTACGGTAAAATGGTTTGATTATAAGAGGAATACTAGGAACAAAATGTACTTATAAGGTATCCTTCTTTTGTCTGCTTCCAATGTGTAACTCTTAGTCAATCATAGATATCAGCGAATATTTAATTAATCATAAATTAGTCTAAATAATTTAGTAAAGAGAAAGAAAAACATTTGAGTATTAAATTGATAATATATGATTTTAACATTAACTAAATATATGTTTAAACGCTAGGTAGAAAGAAGAAATATACTTTTTTAATTGAGTGAATATCCTATTGCTAAATAAAAGAATACAATTAATGCAATATTGGACTAGTTGATAGAAAATAGAAACATTTGATTTATATGAATGAAATAATAAGTAAAATATCCACATATTCGAACAGTAACACTTGATGGAAACAAAGTTGGAATGACCACATTCCACCCAACCATAGACTTCCAAGAAATCGGTTAACTTGCTCAAATAGTCACCCTCTAGCATGATCCATACAACCCTATGGACGCACACCTCGCATTTTGAAGCTCACCTCCTACAAGCTTTCAGGGACTCCTGTTGAATCCCTACCCGAGGCATAAAATTCCAACTGTGCAACAAAAATGGGTTCTAGGGGGTTCTACAAGTGTGTTTAGGTAGGTTCCATGTGGAAACGCTAGCCACAAGTTCTCGATCAAGGAGTTTGGAAATTTGACTCATATGTCTAAAAATTTCACATTCCCTTACTGAGCAAAACTATACTTTCAAAAATTGACCTAAAAGAGGCTCCCATGTTGATGAAGCCATAGGAGAGTGCCACCACTAGCACTATCCTAATGTCCTAAATCCAATGGATTCGATAGTTCGTCGATCTAGACCACAATCATCACTCTATGGAACATTGAAGCTCGCCTCCTACATGTTTTCACAGACACCTATTGAATCCCTACCCGAGCATGTAATTCATATTGTGCTATAAAAATGGGTTCCGGTAGTCTGGTAGGTGTTTTTAGGAAGGTTCCATGTGGGAAAAGTAGCCAAAAGTTCTTGGTCGAGGAATTTGCAAACTTGACCCCTATGTGCAAAACGTTCGCATTCCCTTAATGAGCAAAACCCTACTTTCAAAATTGGCACCTTGAGAGGTGTAAGTCTCTATGATGAACTTTGACCACGATTACGGAGCTGATATTTCAAGAAAAAATAGGCCAAATTAATCGTCTAGGTGGGAGGCATGAAAAAAATTACAAGGATTTGTAACTAAGGAAATACTATTTTTATACAACTAAAAAGGACATTCTACTTAAATTGATGGAACAAACATAAATGTGTCACTAGAGTTCAATATCAAGAAATAAAAAGATATTCAACTACGAAGCAATAAAATGTAATGATGCAAAATACGAATATAAGGGGGTAACCTTCTAATTCACATATATCAACATAACCCATTGATACATATGGTGTATTGTTGAAAGAGTAAAACTAAACAAGGAAAAAAAATACATAGCCAATATGAGAGAATTAGTATGCTCTTACATATGATGGTAAAATAGATAAATGTAGATAAAGAGAAGAGGGGACATGCGAAGATGATTTTTTCATGCAGAAAAATAGAAATATTTGGAGATCAAGTGGGAGGGGAAACACAATAATGTCATATATGTACCATATCATGCTACTATAAAATTTGCCTACTACACATTATATTATTTTTTATTCAACTCAATATTGATAGTAGATGATGTCACTGTACCTTAGTAGAATAATTGAAAATTTAGAGCATACATAACAAAAGAAAGCAGGATTTAATTATGAAAAGACAAAATTACCATAACATTAGACAATTGTAGATAATGAAGTATCACAATAGAAATATTCACTTGCTTATTTGAGGGTTTACTATCACCTAAATTTCACACACCTTCAACACTTCAACATTCATTACAGAGAGGAATCATTGACATACAACATGCAACTCACAAATTTTATTCTTCATAGAATTTAAAATTTGAAATTTGAAATGAAAAAATCAAACTTTCGTCCACCTATGCATGTTCATAAAAGCTAACCCACACAACATCGCATAGAAAATCCCTCAAAACTAATGAGAATGTACCATCATGCAAACTATAACTTCCATAGTGCATTCGAAACTTCAAAACTACATTTGGGATCCAAGGAATTCGAATTGGTGTTTGTCACATGCTTAGGCATTTAATATCCCCATATGTTTACTTACACCACTTTATGAGAGGGAGCATTCAACTAGTTGTTTAAATATCTCCATTTATACTATACAAGGAAGCCATGAGCTTAAATTTTATAATTAAAAATTAAGAGAAAATTCATGCTGCAAGATTCAATTTTAAAGACATTTCTTTCATCCTCATTCTCACCATTCATTGGCATCTCAAGCTCACTTGAATTATTCCTCAATAAAAGACCATTTTCCTTCATCATTCCAAGCCACTTAGACATAAATTTGAGAGAGATCATAAGACCCTCCTAAAGAGAGTGATGGGCACGAGTTGCAAGTAATATTCTTTTCTTCTAGGTAACACCGTGGTATTCAAGATTTTCCATTGCATGTATATATTATTTGTTTGAAGGTCATTCTTTCTCTTTGTTTTTATGAAATATAGCATTGATAATGTATATATCTTACTTTTGTTTATTTATTTTTCTTTAGCATGTTAGTATTAGTCACACTAACACACACTTAATATGTTTCATCATTAACATTTTTTATTTTAATTTTCATGTTTAACATTAATAATATATATATGATGACAATATAAATAATTTAAACATAAACATTTTTATGATGCATTTTACTTATGTTAAATTTAAACATAATCATTCTAATCTTCTACAAACTTAACTTCGTAACTCATAGAATGTCGTACAACTCGTGTGAAGCCTGCCTTTTGAAACCTTTTTATGATCTCTTTCCTGCCAAATAGCACCAAAGCATTGCATTAATAATAAAATCCATAACCAATAAGAGAAGTTTGATTGAATAACTCACTAAGCTAAATTTATATCATTTGTATTTTTTTATTTTATTTATATTATAATTTTAATTTGAAATGATGATTTTGTTTGTGAAATTGTTATTTTAATAAAAAAGATTTTATTTCTATAATTTAAAATTAAAATTTTAATAATTTCAATAAAATTTTTGTATTTAGAGTAGCCAAATGCTGTATAATCCAATATGAGAGAAATATTGTCACATAACTTTAAAAAAAAAAAAATAGATAATAAATAAATAAATAAAATCCATATATACTTATAAAATAAAAATTTTAAACCAAATAAAAAATCATTAAAAAGTCAATTTTAAGCATTAAAAATAAATAAAAATAATAGATTCATCATAGTTATAAAATAAAAAATTTAAACCAAATAAATTTTTTTTTTAAAATATTAAACCAAATAAAAAATCATTAAAAAGTCCATTTTAACCATTAAAAATAAATGAAAAACAATAAATCCATCTTAAAATCCAATTCATCCGGCATGGAGAATGATAGTAGATAAGATTGTTAGTTCATCTCAATAAAAAAAGTGAAGAGATAAGCCTCAAATGGATCAAACGGTTTTGTCCATTTTCTGGGAGGGAGAAGTTTGAGACAAATTTTGGGAGTATTTTGGGGAAGACCCCTTTGCTTAAGGATCAAATTTCCTTTCTAAATGTGTAGAAAAATTAAGTTTAAAAAAAATAGTACCTTAAAAAATTCAATGTCTCCATAATATTAATATTTGACAAATCCAACATAAACCTATGTTGATAACTAAAAAATAATATTTGACAAATCCAACATAAACCTGAGCTAGTAACTAAAAATATGCATAATATTTGACAAATCCAACATAAACCTATGCTAGTAACTAAAAATATTGAAGTTACTAAAAATTTTGTAAAAAAATGAATGCAAATATAAAATAACTCACATGATGAGTCTGCTATCAGAATTATTTCCCATAATCTTCTGGAAAGAGACCACATCGCCTTTGTGTTCTATATTTCTTGTGACAAGAGCACCGAATACATTCGCTAAATCTGACAGCCCAAATGGAAGATATTTGCTAACATCGAATCCTGCTTTACACAAACCCAGTGAAAGTCTCTCAGTAAGTCCCGTATGTTGAACGAACCGCAAACCACCGTCCCTCTTTGCGATACCCAATTCTTCAACCTTCGCGGCGGCCATTTTTACTGACGAGAAATCAGAACCATGATCAATCATTCAAACATTTACTGTAATTTAGTCTTCTGGTAAGTAAATTATCATAATGAAAAAGAAGTACCAGATTTCAAATCAAATCGCTAACTCTATCAAGTAATTTTGCAGTACATATGGTCGTCATTCTCACAGACATAAAATTGACCTAAATCAAAATCAAAATTAAAATCTGCATCACATCAAAATCAAAGTTAGCATAGCAAAATCAAAGTTAGTATCCTCAAGGCTGAGCTCATTTAGATTGCTGATATTCTTCATCTAACTAATTGGCAAGGAGTAGAGTTAACAGTTTCTCTATTTATTTCAGGTTCGATGGAGGGAATCAGCAATCTAGATAAGGATAGCTGCATGCATCATCTTTACCGGAGCTTAGATTGCTGATTCTCTCTATCTAACTAGCATGGAGCAGAGTTAATAGTTACTCTATTTATTTCCAATTATATGGAGGAAATCAACAATCTAGATAAAGATAGATAAAAATAGCTGCATGGATCACCTTATCCAGTTGACTCTGTTTCTTTTCAGTTTGATGGACATTATCAGCAATCTAAACAGAATAGGAAATCTAGATAAAGATAGCTGCATGCATCACCTCTACCACTGGTGTATTGTTGAAGTGTCCCAGAGGTCTATTGTTAAGGTGTCTATTGTTAAGGTACTATTTGGGATGTTACATAGTGTACTTGCTAATGTCATAGAGTGTACTCCTGTATTGTTAAAGAACTGATGTTACATAGTGTATTTGTGAATGTCACATAGTGTACTTTGCCATGATGTATCAAAATCAAAGTTAATATTAGTATGATGGATGTATTGTTAAAGTACTCTTTGCAATGTTACATAGTGTATTTGTGAATGTTAGAAAGCCTATCGGTGTATTGTTAAAATACTTTTTAGTAATGTACGATTTAAACAATCATTATTCAAACTTAGAGTTACTCTTATTTAAATATGTAAATACATGTAAGGATGTAGTGATACATAATGTATGGTTAAAATAACTATTATTCAAACTTAGAGTTAATCTTATTTAGCTATGTAAATATACCTAAGGATATAGTGATAGCAAACGGCTAATAATACTCAGCTTCCTGGAGGCAATTTAATGCGATTGTAGCCAAAGGACATGAAGTTTAAAATCCAATTGACATAAAGCCATTTGCCACCTGAGGCTGAGCATTGTTAGCTAAGGTTAATAATATTCAACCTACTACAAGCCATTTAATTTTAATACAGCTGCAACAGGCTTTGCATTTAATTTTAATGAATGCTACTGCAGCAGGCTTCATACCCCAAGGAAAATGAAGTTTGGGCTTCATACCCCAAGGAAAATGAAGTTTGAAATCCAAGAGACATGAAACCTACTGCAGCTTCATCAAATTGCTTGCAGCTGAGTATTATTAGCCTACTACCACCGCATTACTAGAATGCTTGAAATGCTCGTTGTGCGATGTGACAATCTTCGTTGTCTGATGTGACAGATTCAAACCTTATGATGGACTATGTATATACAGCTAGGGGATAGCACACTGGGATTAGAAATCAAAATGCCCAGAGTATACTTACAGATCCGGGAGGAAGAAGCGGCACTGAAGACACTAAGAGGAGAAATTGCTTAAGATTGTACTCAGTGTTAGCCTTGCATTGAGCGTCTTGTTCGTTGTAGTTGACAATGCCCTTGAATCCAAGGTCCCTAAATCTATGTAACACGCAGGAAAGCTCCTAAACGTTCTTTATCCTGCAGATTTTGGAATAAGCCTTATCGATCATCATCAGAAATGCGAATGATAGATCTAAACTCGACCTTTTGTCGCGCTTGAAACACAGATAATGCAATATATCAAGTAACTCCTCTATACTCAATTCCGACAACGGTCTCTCTACTTCTTCCATGTCCTCAATTGAAACCAAAGGCTCTGCATTCTTGACAACAATCTCAGTATTTCTATTTTCATTCTTATTCTGATCGTGAAAGATTCTGTGCTGCTGCTGCTTTTGGCGAGTAATAAAGTTGAATATTCGGCTTTGAGAAACGATGGAATATATGCTATAGCGCGATATTAATCCTGATCCGGATCTCTTTCCGGGAGATTTATCTTCTCGCAACTTTTGCAATTCTAGCCAAATTTGCTTACAATGTTTGGTGTTTGAATGCTGTACTTGTAATAAGGCGGTGCTGAGGAAACCGGAGGCTCTTTTAAATTTAGCAACCGTCGATGCCATTGTTGCAAGAATACTCACAATTTTTTTTGAATAGAAATATATCGTCGAAAAACTGAATTTATACGAGGCATTCCAACTAAGAAATAGACATTGTGGTTTGTTCCAGATCCGATTGGAATGATGGTTTAAATTAATTAGAGAGGGGTTCTTGTATTTTATTGTATGTATTTTTATGTAGACTAGTTTATAATTTTATGTTTTTTATACCATCTGTTGGTTGTTTTAGATGTCTTCCGAGAGGTTCATAGGTTTCGCTGATGGCACCAGTTGCCACACTTGTAATTTAAATTCAGCTGTATGGGTCATTTATTCGCCCCAAAAACAGTTAGTTGCCTCACGAGGCGCTTGCTTAGGTCCTGCTTCCAATAATGTGGCTGAATATAGGGCCATCATTGAGCTTCTATGGGATGCTTTGTCAAGTGGTATCACTCAACTAGAAGTCCGACTGGACTCTCAACTGGTTGTTTCCCAGCTCAATCGGGCTTATCATGTGTGGAACCCTATTCTATTACATTAGTTCATGCATGTTAGGTTATTGGAAAGACATTTTGAGTTCATTACATTCAATCATATTCCAAGGAATCAAAATTCATTAACTGATGCATACACTATTTACATCTTGGATTGGCATTTAACACATTTTCCATAAAAATATACAGCAAACACATAAAAAACATTTGTAAATAAACCGACCAAATATATATATGTGTGTGTGCGTGTATGTGTGTGTGTGTGTGTGTGTGTGAATATCTGTTCATATAGATAGGTCGACTCTCTGATCCTCAAATCCAGTCATAACTGTATAATATACAAAAAATATACAAAATATGGATCAAAGTCCATCAAATGCCCTAGACCTAAGCTGGACCACCATGGTCCCTCCAGTCACCTTGTACTCTAGCTTCTTCAGCCTCCTCGGCTTCAGCACCCTCAACAACATCTATGTATACCAATACTTCTCTGGCTACCCGCCTCAGAAGGCGTATCCAGATAGGTGGTATACTAACCATGAACTCCTGCATGATGGCTGGGATGTGCTCAATCCGTAAGGTGGCTACTCTCTGGGTAATCTTGGCCAACTTCCCCTCCAAAACCCTAATCAGCCCCTAGTCCTCTCCCAAGATAGGACGCACATACATGCGTGGATGCCCTTCATGGCGGAGTGGTCCAATATCTACATTTTGATATTTTAATAGGATTATATCTCTTATACATATGTATATATCTCTATATTTTAAAATTCATAAAAAATTGTAAATTTGAAAATAAAAAATTACCTAACTCTCCCCATGCTCCTCCTGGAGGGAGGACGAGGTCTACATCACCCCGGAAATCCATTCTAGCATATGGAAACTGAAGCTGGAAATTGACGCTCCCACCAAAAGTAGAAGTCATCATCATAGACACTCTGCACTAAGCCACCACCTCCCTGGCGGAGGAAGATATTTCCCCATCTACTTAACCCTGGCTAACAAGGAGAACAAATTGGAAAGGGTACTGCAGGGCTCAATCCCAACACTCTCTCAAAGAAGAAGGCTACTAGTATGCTAGAATATCCAAAATTCTTCCTCCTACCTCTCTTGTAGTCAAAGAGTTGTTTTCTCATAATCGGGATCACTCCCGAGCACCAGTCATATAGGTCCCCCTGCATACAATCCACTACTAGTCTCATTTGGTTCTGTGTTGCAAGGTGAATTGAAGATGACCCTGCAACCCTCACTATAGTAATTGTCGATACCTATAGAGGAAGATCACGTATGTGCACAATAGGGATGCAGCTACCCCTCTTTTGTGTGCCTGGTGCGCAGTATATATCAATATAGTTTTGGACACTTAGAGGGTCACCGCCTCTGCCTATGCCTTCCAAGTTTAACGTAGTTCCCCGTCATGATAGACCGGCAATGAAATAGATATCCTCTGAAGTAATCTCCAAGGACTCACCTTGAAGGTCAAACATGCCCAAGTCATGATCCCAATAATTTATCAGGAAATCTAAGAGGCGGACATTTGCTCGCATAGGAGAGGTTCAGAAAAACTTTAACAACACACTTGAACATAAAACATTCACGATGGGGGTGTTTTGGAGTGCTTCTTGGTCCATATCTTCATGTTCATGCTCCCTCCACTCTAGCACCATCTTTCAACCTAATAAACAAGCAATTGCAAACATTTAGTTTCATATAAAATTTCTAAATTTTGACCCCATATGCTTCTTTTTCCCCTCACGCAGCGTACGCGACTATCTATTAAGGCATGTTTCATACTGTACGTGACTAACCTTCGGGAGACCCGCGTACAGAACGTGTGTATGTGACTTTCAATATAGCAAACCCGCGTACACAACATTGCTTTGTTGAGGACACTTAAAAACATGAAATTAGGGCCTAATTTTGATAATTGCTTGGATCAAATTGAAGAGCATGGAGTGTAGTATTACCTGACACTTGCGGATTTGGAAATGGTCCACCAAATTGTCCACACCGAGCAATTGAAGGTAGAAGTGAAAACTTGTCTTTTGTGGCTAAAAATTCAAATGGTGAGTTTTTATTTAAGTTTTGAACTATTTATAGAAAATTTATTTTTTAAGTGGGTTTTTCCCCTATAGTTCATAGTTTATAAAACTAGTACCATATCTTTTTGCCTTGTAATAGGTTTATCATCATTTGAAGGTGTTTTTTGCTCATATAGGATGGTTTTTTGTCATTTCACATGCATTCTGCATTTATACCTACTCCATCTTAAACCTAGCAATTAACATTATGACCATGGACTATGGTATTTTTAACCATTAGCTCCTTGTATTTACCATTGTTCTTCTGTGGATATGGATTTCCTCTCATGAGTATCCCCATTTAGAACCTATTTTGTCTTTCGATACTCATGCTGTAATTTTCTTAGGTACAGAGGAGTCTTTTTAGCTATTTTTCATGCCAAATTGAGCCTCATTTTGGTCTCTTTTTACAAGCTATCCCTTTATAGGACTCCTTGCCCTTATGGAGTTTCTTTAGGCCTAGGTCTGACTCCTTAAAAACAGACTTGACTGCTGAGTTAAGTTGTTCATACAAGCTCGTTAAGAATATGTGAATGGGCATCCACATTGGTGGTAGGTTATCTCTTTCTCGGACCATGTGGAATAATACGAGAAAGGATCACTCTCTTTTATACGGAATTGAGAAGAGTATTCTCAGGTACAGGTTTATCACTTTTCTGGACCTGGGGGACTAAATTTACAGAAAAGGAACACTTGGTTTGAGCTTAGTTTTCTCTTTTTCGTGCTCTGGACCTAAACATGAAAAAGATTTCTAGTGTACTTTATGTCTTTTGTCATGCTTGTTAAACATTAAGAACAAAGCATCGAGTTTATTGTTGTAAGCCCCATTTCTCGTACTCAAATGGATTTTTCTGAGTGATCTTGCTTTCCTTCACACTCATAAAACTCAAGCTATATGCTGCTCTCGAAGGAGCATTGGATAGGTGGTAATTTAACCTTTTTCGGACCTCCCTGACTAAGTATGAAAAAGGTTCTCCTTTTCTTCTATGGAAGTTAAGAGAGTTCTTCTGTGGTATGTTTTATACTTTTTTAGCCTCAAGATACTAAATTAGAAGAAAAAGGACCCCGCTGGAGTCTTCTTCGGAGTTTTGAGACTCTAAACACAAAAACACCAAGTGAGCATGTACTAGTTCGGACTCATAAAATCCACGAATCAATGACACTATCAAGCATTATTCTCTCGTCTCTTCAAGCTTGTCAAAAAATGAAGAGAGATCCAAGTTAACTTTCCTAGACTCGTTAAAATTTAACACGGAAGGTAAGGAAGAATTTTTCTTTTGGTTCTCAGTCAATGGCAGCATGTCATCCTTGAACAAAGCACTCTTTGTTTTTTCTGATACTCATGCCTCAGTGTTCACTTTCAGTTTAGCTATTACTTTGAGTTTCTTACTCCTCCTCTTATCAGTTCTACCTGGGGAATCTGATCATGTCTTCTACATGACAGATAAGTCTAGTTGTTCTGTCTGTAAACTTAAAAAGATGCCTTGGGTCATCTCTGTGTCATGCTCACTATTCAAGGACTTAACCCTGTGTCTGATCTATATCCTGATTCCATCATTGTTGTATCTATTATTACTTGTGTCTCCCTTCCTTTACCCAGTTCCTAGTCACTCTTGTGATCTGTTGGAGGATCTATTGCCTTCCTCATCATGGTATGGTTCCGCATCAGCACTTCGTGACGACGAAGACCTAGATTTTTGACGATTGTACCTTAGGATTCACTCTCATTATTGGTGAATTCCTTTGCTTCAATTATCGATTATCACCTATTGATTGCCAATATGTTGAATCCACTCTATGTTCGACTTCAATAACATCTATTCACATGGCTTGGATTGTACTGGTTCTTTGGGATTGTTTCTGAAGACCTTAGTTTCCTATCTATGGACTAAGTTGCACAATACTATGTTGTACCTATTTACACAGCTTCCAGATCTTTAAAGACTCATCATTATTGTATATTGTGGCTTCAATCCACCTTTATAATATACATGGTCTTGTACCCGTACTATATGGTGTACTCAAATATTGTAAAGGAGCTAGTGTTCCAGTATATTGAACATAGCATCCTCAGATATGACTTTGTATATGACATTATTATGTATTTGTTTCAGGTACTACCTCTGCTCTATTGGACTTCTGAGTTCTCCAAAGATAATGATTATAATGTATTTCGGCCATCACTTCCCTCTGACCTCACACATTAGGGGGCATCTGTTATCAACCTAAATGGAACTTCTCCGTCCGAGTACCGACTTTCCATATGTTGGTACACAAAAGGACACTATAGGATTGAAGTTTTCCTAAACACTATAGATGGGCATGACATGAGATGCATTTACCCTTTGACCAGCATGCCATTGTAATTTTCTATGTGTTGATTTCCGTACGCGACTATCTCCAGTGAAACTTGTGTACATACGTGACTATGTATGTTGACAACCCGCATACTGTACACGACTATTCTCATTGCAACCTGCATACAGATATGTACGCAGGTTTCCCTTAAAGAAACTCGTGTGTCATACACTGGTTGCCTATATCAATAGTCGCATACACATCCATTCGACAGTAAAAAATATAAAACATGATTAATGCATATTAGTTGAGCCTTAATCATTAACCATCTCAATTGTCTCAACCTCCTCAACCTTCGAAACTGCTCTATTTCCTAATGTATAAATAGAGGCCTTGGGGAGGTCATTAAAGGAATGAATCTTGGAGAGAAAAGTTATGCTGGTGGTATATCTTCAGAATTCTTTGGAGCAATAGAACTCAGAGTCCTTGTTTCAAGCATTGGGTTGTACACTTATCTCATTCACTAATTGTTAATAAAGAGAATTCTTCTTCCAACTTTGTGTTGAGTCTCTTTCATGTATCATGGTTGATAAATATTTTTTATTGAAGCACTATATATGTTGTTTATCTAACCTGTCATATATACATGTATAAGTTCGTACTTGGAGAATTTTCTCTTTGCAGGTGAAGGAGGTGCATCCCTAAAAGCTGTGGAGATAACCAGAGTGGGAGAAGACAAAGCTTGGATCAACCATCGATAATCGGGTGAGTCCAACATTTCTTCCTATTTCCTTTCTGTACTTTAAAGCTGATTGTCTACAAGTTTTAGAAGTACATTGGTAACCCTAGACCCTAGGTTACAAGGGTGTTTATTCCTGAACAACAAGCAGAGAATTTTGATATACAACAAAATCAATATAATACAATTCTACAGAATAAATTAGAGAAACTAGGGCTTCCTGTTCCAGGAGATTCCCACCACTTTTTTCAAAAAAGGATTGCATTGGACAACTTGCCTTGAAGAGGTGCATATTTTTTTCCAATCATAATTTTTAAATTCCAAGTTTGGAAAATTAGGTTTTCTCTAACATAGCTTAGATCAACCAGCTACGGAACCAGGTCGAACAACTGAAATCGGTAAGATCTAAAGCCTTGCTATTTGCATTTTAGGTTCTCATTCAAAATGAATCACCACACCCAACTTGATGATAATGTTGGTAAATATGACAACTTTCAAGCATGGAAGTATAGGACCTCTCTGATCCTTGAAGAGAATGACTTGGATCAGTATATCAGTAAGGAAGCTATAAGAGCCTGAGGGAGATGAGGCTAATGATAGAGACAAGAGAATCATTTCAAATTCTATTAAGGATCATCTCATCCCTCATGTGTCATCATTGAAGACACCAAAGGAAGTGTTCGACACTGCGAAAAAGTTGTTCGAAGGAAAGAACATCAATCAGAAAATGACATTGAGGTACCAGTTGAAGAATGTGAAGATACATAACTCAAAGACCATGCAATCCTACTTCACAAGGGTTTCTCAATTCAATGAACAACTTGAAGTAGATGAAAAAGAAGAATATATTGTTATAACCACCTTGAATGGCTTCCAAAGATCATGAGATTCATTCATTCAAGGAATATGTGACAGAAAGAGGTTGATTACCTTTAGTAGACTCTAGGAAGAGTGCACACATGAAGAAACTCAACTCGTAACAAGTGAAGAGAATATGGGAGAAAATGAAGATTAAAATATCACAATTCAATGAAGAAAGAGAAGATTCCTCAAGAGATGAGGAATATGTACTTTAATCTAGAAGGATTCAAATCATGAAAAACCTCTTATCCATCTCATCATTTGGATAAGAAAGGATCATTTATGAAAGAAGAAGATGATGAAGTCGAAGACTCCAGTTATTCTTGCAAGGAATTAATAATCAAGAAGGAGTCTATCTCACGTCAACTCCTCGGGTGAGGCTCGTATTTGGCTCCTCTCACTTGAGCTCAGTTTTGGCTCATCTCACATCACCTCTTATACTCACATCTCTCATCAAGCACTTACATCCCTACTCCAAAAACAAAACAAAACAAAATTCTACGCACCCTTTCTCCCATCACGTCCCACTCCTCGCTCTTCCTCAACACCTCCACCCTTGTACCTACCGTATCCACGCCATTACCATCGCCGCCACCTTCCCTCAATCTCCCCTCCCCATCTGCTACTCCACATGATTGTTGCTCCTGTAATTTGCCCCATCTGCTGCCTGCTCCCTTCATCTCCCTCCTGCGCTGCCCAATCGGCCTCCTTCCGCGCTGATACTCCTCCATCTCTGCACATCCACCCAACACCCTCCTCCATCTCCTACACCCTCCTCCATTCCCCCAATTCAATACACCATAACCTACCCCACCTCCACATTGTCTTTTCCCTCCACCTACCGGGCCTCCATTATGTGTGCATCTCCCCTTCCATGCTCCACCTCCGTGCTGCCTCGTTCCAACCTCCACGCTAACCTAAACCTGCAACAACAACAAAAAACAAATAATATATTATAATATAATATAATATATATTATATTATATTATTTCAAATATTTTGGAATATAATATATTTTTAAAAAATCAAATATTATATTTATTATTATAATATTTGTTTAAAAAAAACTATATACAAAATATTATATAGTTTTGAAAAAAACAATAATAATAATATTAACTAATTAATTAATTAATTAACTAATTATTATTCAAATTTCACCTCAAAAGCCAAAATAGCATTGAAATACACACCTCCGCATACAAGGTCCAAGATCATGGAGGAACTGAAAGAGAAGATCGAAAAAATGGAGAAGGACATCAAGTCCCTTGTCGCTAATTAAAAAGGCTCGAAGGAAGAGATGCAAAATAACAATATAGTACTCAAAGATGAGCTTGTTCTGGTACTAGAAAGAAGGATGGATGAAAAATTTGACATATTGAGCAAAAGACAAAAAGACATGGATGACAAAATGAGTACCATGACTCAAAACATAAACACCTTAACAAAGAACATGAGAACCATGACGCAAAACCATAATACATTAATCAAGATGTTACAAAAGCTCATACCCAGTCTGAGCCATGTTAGCAGTCCAGACATGTTAGATGCCTCATTTCATGTTGCCACCCAGGAAACACTTGCAAAGAATCAAGAAGAATTGCAAAAAGAAATAAAGATTAAAAATGCAATGCTTAAGCAAGAGATAGAAAAAAAAGTACTGCTAGATATGGAGGACAATTAAACAACAAAATAGATTCTATCAGTAAGATAGTAGAGAATAAAAAGGCTAAAAATCACCACCAATAGTGAAGCAGTTCAAATATGTCACTTTCATCGTCCAGTATTTCCAAGCCATCATCAAACCGTAAGGCAAAAGGAAATCAATATCGTCCTCACAAAGTGTACCCACCTAAGGAAAAACTAGAGTTGTCAAATACAATGGGAGTGAAGACCAATGCGTTGCTTGGCTAAACAAAGTATTAGAATACTTCGACATTTACAATATTCATTCTGACGAGGAGAAGGTGAAATATGAGACAATGCATATGGAAGGGTACGCCTATAATTGGTACTTATGGTGGAAGAGAGATAAATTTACCTACACCCGGAACTTGTTTAAAAGTGATTTTTTTAATAGGTTTTAGGGAATCAAAGAAGATGAATTTTTCAGTAAACTTACTAGATTACAATAGGTTGGAAGCGTTGAGGAATTCACACATTAGTGGGAATCCTTATCGACATGAGTATTTGGGTTGTCTAACAAGCAAAGACTCAAAACCTATTTAGGAGGTATTAAACCATACCTCCAAAAAGAGTTAAAGTTGCATGACATACCTAACATAGAAGTAGCAAGACATAAAGAAAAAGTCGTAGAACGCAAATTGGAAGGAATTAAAACAAGAGGCGATAACCATTATCGGGAAGAAAAAGAGACACAGTATAGGTATTGGGCAGATACTTGGTCACCCGGTCATCAATGCCACAAACCTCAATCATATGCGTATGAAATGGAAAATAGATCGAAGTCATCTAATGGTTACTCTGATAATAGAACAAAGAAGAAAAACATATGTTGTCGATGTGGTGATGACTGGACCCCTAGTCATAAATGTAGGAATAATGAGACAATATAGTGCAAAATTATTAATGGAAATGAAGTGCAAGTCTCTGCACAAGAGACCTCGTCCGATTCTAATACCAACACCGAGTCAGAATGAAGAACGACACTAGGAAAAATACTTAAGCTTTGAGGACAAAGCTTCTTTAAAGTGAGTGGCAATGTAACAAATATAAAATAAAATAATAATTAAATAATTAATAATTAGGTGAAATAAGTTAGGTTATGAAATGAGGCATCTCCTCAACATCAAATGCCCAAGCCATATTTAAGGCAGGGACGCGATTGTAACATATCATATTTTATCCTATCATCTAATATATATTATTCTTATTTATCATCCAACATGATACTCAGATTCGATTATTAAGAGATCAACCGGACTCGGTTGCTCCACTCTTCTGAAAACCGGATTAGTTCCTGAATATCCCAGTTGGATACATATTTATCAAGCCACAGCTTATCCCATGGCTCCTAGGAATGGGTTATCCATCTCCACCATAGTTTAGCTCCTGCAATTAAGCTAGCAATTTATGGATCACGTAGCCCCATCCCTCCCTATGATTTAGGTTTGCAAACAGTTTCCCATTTTACCAAAGCCCATTTGTGGGAGTCATGAGAGCCACTCCATAGGAATTTCCTCTAAATATTACGCAGTTTCTGAAGAATAGACTTAGGAGCCATGATTGTAGAAAACATGAACGTTGGCATAGATTGGAGTACTAATTTGACTAAAACCAAACATCCCGACAGATTCAAGGGTATCAAAGTCCAATTACCCAATCAATTCTTAATTTTATCTAGTAATTCAAACCAAGAGTCTTTTTTTGAAGTAGAATTAATTAGAGGAGTTCCCAAAATTTTGGAAGGAAGAGAACCCTCTGAAAAAACTAAAATATGGGTAATATTATGACGAGTAATTCTAGAAGTGTTAAAGAAAAATACCTGTGACTTTTGTGGATTGACTTCTATTCTAGAGGCTTGGCCAAATTAATGCAGACAATTTTTAAAAATCGTTGCTTCCTGTACCAACGGGTATCCCAACAACATTGTACCATCAACAAACTGATGATGAGAGTGGATGGCCTTTTCATTAAAGCCTCAGAGACCTCTAATCGAATTGTCTTCCTAAAGAGCCAAAATAGATCTTCCTAAACCTTCGGCCATGAGAATAAATAGAAAGGGAGACAATGGATCTCCTTAACGAATTCCACGAGAAGGTTTTATGATCCATGACGGAACCCCATTTATCAGAATGGAGAAGAAAGTCAAGGAAACAAGCGGCATAATCCAGTTGACCCAATTCTGGCTAAACCCAAATACTTCCAACATTTTCCTTATGAATTTCCAGTTTAGTTTATCATAGGCTTTAGCAATACCTAGTTTAACCAACATACCCGACAATTTCCTTCTCTTGATGGAATGTAATATTTCATGAACCAGAATAATCCCATCCAATATATGCCTTCCTTCTACAAAACCAAACTGATCCGGGGAAAATCAAAGAAGGTAAAATAGGTTTCAATCGATTAGCAATGACCTTAGTAATGATTTTGTAAATAAAATTACAGAGACTTATCAGTGGGAATTTGTCAGGAGAATCAACACCCTCACATTTAGGAATCAAGGTAATAAAGGTAGCATTTAGAGCATGAAGGATGTGGCCATAAATCCTAGATTTCTCCACTATTTTCCAAACATCCATCTTTACCAGCTCCCAAAAATGATGGAAGAAATTAACAGTAAAACCACTAGGACCAGCGGATGTTCCTTACTTCATCTGAAAAACAACATCCTTGCCCTCTTGATGAGTAATAGTTTTCATTAATAGCTGGTTTTGTTCCTTCGAGACCAGAGTAGGAATCCTTCAGGTGATAACTTCAATTTCCTCCAAATGATTTTGTCTGGGATCCATTATAATATCATAAAAGTGAGCATTTAGGATGTCCTCAATTTCTTCTCGAGCCTCCACTTTCACTCCTGCAGCATTTTGTATCAAATATATTTTGTTGTGCAATCTATTCTGGATTACAGAGTTATGAAAGAATTTGGTATTCGTTTTTCCTTCCAACAGCCATTTAATCCTATACTTTTTCCACCATAGGAATTCCTCCTATTTCCCCCGTTCCTCGAGCTACGCTTCCACCAATGTTTCTTACACAATTAAGGCCTGAGAGTAGCCTTCATTAATCCCTTTAGTTGGAATCTCATGAAGACGGATTTTTAGGAGAATTTTTTCACTAAAAATGTTCCCAAAATCTTCCTTGTTCCATTTCTTGATTTTAGACTTTAGAGCCTTCAGATTTTGCTAGAAGGAAAACATATTAAGTGTATGGTCCAGACGCATTTTATCCCACCTCAATTTGATCTTTCCCTCAAAATATGGATTAGCCAACTAGAATTTCTCAAAGAAAAAATGTTTCTTAAATAGAGACCCTAATCCACTCCACATGAGTTCAATCAGACAATGGTCGGATCCCCTTCCTGAGAGAGTAGAACAATGAATTTCACTGCCTGACTCATTGATAGATTTCGAGACTAAGAACTGCTCAATTCTGGTGGCAATATGGAAATCCCCTCTTATTTTGTTGTTCCAGGTAAACCATCCCTCCCCTAGAGTAATATCTACAATGCCCAAATCATCAATGGTATCCTCAAAAATATTGCATTGCTCCTCTAAACAACGACCCCCACCTTTTTTTCCCTCTAAGTAGCTGATGAGATTAAAATCTCCTCCAAGTACCCAGTGCATAGAAGGCTAGAAATCCCTTAGTTTTATCAAATAGTTAAGGAAACTACACTTATCCCAAGCTTTTTGAGGTCCATAGACATTTGTAATTAACCCAGATATGGGAAAACCAATCACCTTGAAGTTAGTTGAAATAGAGTTACGAGTTCCTTGAAAATCGGTAAGAGAGACCTAAGAAGGATCCCATAGAATACATAAACCTCCAAAAAAACCTCTTGAATAAATTCCCATACTTTCACATATCGCCCATATTTTACCCCTACGATCCTCGATGTAATTATCCAAGCATTTGGTTTCTTGTAAGAAGACAATTGCTGGATTAGTCATCTTAATCTTTTGATGTAAAATTTTCATTTTTCTTAGGCTATTAATTCCTCGAGCATTCCAGGATAGGAGTTTCATTAAGGAAATTTTCTACAGAACAAGAGTAGCTTTGATAGTCGGGTATTGGTCTGAGTCAACCAACCTCCTCCCAACATCTTCCTCCCTCTGTTTATTAGATTTACGGCTTGGTTTCCGACCATACTCTTCTACTATTCTTTTAGTTTCTTTAAAAGATCCTGAGTGAGAGTTTGAGGTTTTAGCTTTTAGAATGGCTTCTTTAAGAATACTAACCTGTTCTTGGGGAACATAGCCTTTATCTTTCTCAGAACAAGCTTTTTCAATCCCTTCAAGATCCAGCTCACTGATATCCATATCTTCAATTTCATCCAGCACTTCCTCTTGCTGTAGAATATCAATGTCCTCAACATCATTTCCTGAACTATCCAAAATGCTCCTTGTAACAAGGTCATTCATTTGTTCTTGCGCCAAGTACCACTTCACAGTCGATTTCCCAAACAAACTGGAAGTAAAACCATTCTGGAAACTTAGGACCGGTGAATCTTCCTCTTGGTTACCCAGAAGCTTGAAGGAATTAGAGTTATTCATTTTATTGAAATTGTCTTGATGATGTGTTTCTTGTTTCCTCTTTTGAGAGGCACAACTTTGATAAAACCTGAATCCGTTGGGTTGGTATCCTTCCCAGACTTCCTTTTGGGATGATTTAGAAGAAATTCCTGGAATAAATGATCATATTCATGGCAGTGATGGCATCAGAAAGGGACTTGTTGATACTCTATATTTTGAACCCAATCTTCATCCTCCCAAATCATCTTGATGGCTTCCAGCAAAACCTGACAGATGTCCATATAGATACAGATATGGGCATAAGCAGTGTAGTGTTGGGTCTTTGTTTGTTCAGAGATTTTGATAAGTTACTAAACAATTCCCCAATTCTTCCAGGATTTCAGCATCCCAATATTCATGTGGGAGAGAGTACAACCTGATCCATACTGGTGCTATTCTCAGGTCCTCCTTTTTCGGGCTAAATTTTTCCTTCCATGGTCATAAAAAGAGGCCCACAGAGTAGTAAAAATATGGTCCACCATCTATGATCCAATTCCTATCCTCTAAACTGATGAAAGACATTGTGAAAAAACCTTTTGATCCCAAATGCAGGTCAAAGTGGATTTTCGGTTTCAAAGAAGAGTTGATCTACCAAATCGACGCTTTCTTGGAGGGTTGCAGACCAATAAATTTTCCAATTAAAGCATGGTCAGACATATATTGGAACTTGTGCCTAAGATTTATTGATTTTACCACTATGGATGGTATCGCTGCAGCTTTTGGTAAGCATTGTATAGGTTTTCGGTCTTGCCCAAGATGGCCAGAAAATTCTCGAGATGCCAAACTGATCGGAATTTCTCCCATGTTCAGATCACCCTCATCGGGGGGACAAGAATTATACGCCCCCCTCCCATCCGAAGCCATTGATTACTTCCCAAAACTCACCGACCTACAATAATATCCAAAGACACCGCCCTCCTCACTTCTTGGAGCTCATCCTCCCTCTTTTTTTCCTAGTGGATGTTATAACTTGGTTAATGATTTCTCATGCATGTACATGTTGATAACTGTCGAGATAATTGAGAAATTTTATTTTATTTGCAAATAAACATTGCAGAGAGGCTCCCAGCAAGAAGGACACTAGAGGAATCTATACCCAAGATGGATTTAGTGAGCGTTTGTTTTATGTAATTGAGTCATATTTTAAATTTTCAAATTTTGTTAGTGCTCCAATATTAGTTCACTTTCCTAATCAAGAAATATGATCTTGGATTTGCAATCGCTAGTGATTCTTAGTGGTCATGGAAAAAGGAAACAAGCATCACACTTAAGAAAAAACAAGAGGAAATTAGAGTTTTGATGTGTTAGTCGAAGACAGATATGTACTTTTGTGTAGAAGAGGAAATTATATTTTTGATGTGTGGTCTAGGACATATGTAATTTTGTTTGCATGCACATCAATGATTCTTTTGATACATGTACATTGATATGTCGTCTAAGGGCCTTCTATTTTTGTATTATAACTTCCATGATATAAAAATATTTCATATTGGCTCTTGAGATCTTGATAGTCCAGTCTTATGTGTGATCATATATGTGTGGCCAATAATGTTTTTATGTGTAATGTTCTCAATTCTTTTATAGAATTTATGATTTCATGGAGATATTAGTTATAAATTTGAGAACAATGCACAACTACAGTATTGCACAATCACAATAATGTACATTTAAATTGTTCTTTACCACGATCCAATTATATATACAATGTTAATTTAACAATGTTGAATTGTATTCAGCCTGCACCGGTGTGGTTCATTGGCAGTTCCATTGTTATGAAGTCACTTGTTGTAAATTGGAGGTCACGAGATCAATCCCACCCAGGTTTAACTGTGTCCCATGTCTTGCGACGGGTGTGGGGCACCTAGGGTTATAGTGGTAGCGAGAATGGATCCTTGGACCCCGTGTCACGTGAGTACCAGCCCGGCCCCAGTTGTCGATTCCCTATTTTTTTTTTAAAAAAATGTTGAATTGTATTCACAACAATGCAACATACGTAACACACATAAGCACCTAACACACCTAAGCAATTGACCTAACTAAGTTGAATATATAAGAGCCTTACCCACATAAAAATCTAACAAACATTTAAAACATGCATGAAGTTGACACACCTAATTGATGCACCTATGTGTCCCACATACATGAAATTGGTGTTTTGCATGATGAATTTCATCTAAAAAAAGATATGGGATGCACATATATCATTTACAAAAAAACACATAGAGGTCATGCATGAAATACAACACATAATAAACCATGTGTAGGAATAGTTGTATGCCACCCTTCAAAATACAAATGACTTGAATACTTTAAAGGACCATTCTTGAGTTTCTAATTAGTTGTAGTATTACTAATTGTTATTGTTCTACCTGTTTCTAAAATGAAAGTGACAAACTTGTATTTGATTGACTTGGACTTGAACACAGAGTTCTTATATCCAGTAATTATATTAAAGAAGAGTACGAGCAACACCTTGGTGCTCTATCTCAACCCTTTGCATGACTAATACCTTTGTGTGACGAATGTGACTAATAATGACTGTGATAAAACTCTGGTGTACTTTATTGTCCCTATTATTTTCATAGCATTATTTTATAAATTTCTCTATTATATTTATTGTATGCTAATGTAAAAATTTATTTCATGTATTGTGTCCTTTTAAATTAGGTACAATGATTAGAGGAATACTAGGAACAAAATGTACTTATAAGGTAGCCTTCTTTTGTGTGCTTCCAATGTGTAACTCTTATTCAATCATAGATATCAATGAATATTTAATTATTCATAAATTAGTATAAATAATTTAGTAAAGATAAAAAAAAAACATTTGAGTATTAAATTTATAATGTATGATTTTAACATTAACTAAATATATGTTTAAATGCTACGTAGAAAGTAGAAATATACCTGTTAAATTGAGTGAATATCCTATTTCTAAATAAAAGAATAAAAGTAATGTAATATTGGACTAGTTTATAGAAAGTAGAAGCATTTGATTTATATGAATGAAATAATAAGGAAATATGCACATATCCGAACTTGATGGAAACAAAGTTGGAATGACCACGTTCCACCCAACTATAGACATCTAAGAAACTGGTTAACTTGGTCAAATAGTCACCCCCTAGCATGAACCATGAGACCATATGGACGAACATCTCGCATATTGAAGCTCACCTCCTACAGGATTTCAAGGACAGTTGTTGACTCCCTACCCGAGGCATAAAATTCCAACCGTGCAACAAAAATGCGTTATGGGGGGTTCTGCAAGTGTGTTTAGGCAGGTTCCATGTGGAAACGCTAGCCACAAGTTCTTGGTCAAGGAATTTGCAAAGTTGACTAGTATGTCCAAAAATTTCACATTCCCTTACTGAGCAAAACTATACTTTCAAAAATTGACCTTAAAGAGGATCCCATGTCAATGAAGCTAGAGGAGAGGGCCACCACTAGCACTATATCGATGTCCTAAATCCAACAGAGTCAACAATTCGTCGATTCGAGCCACGATCATCACTATATGGCACATTGAAGCTCACCTCCTATAGGCTTTCACATACACCTACTAAATCCCTACCTGGGGAATATAATCCATATCGGCAATAAAAATGGGTTCTGATGGGTCCTATAAGTGTGTTTAGGAAGATTCCATGTGGGAAAACTAGCCACGAGTTCTCGGTCAATAAATTTTCAAACTTGTCCCCTATGTGCAAAACGTATGCATTCCCTTACTAAGAAAAACCCTACTTTCAAACTTGGACCCTTAGAGAGGTGTAAGTACCTATTATGAACTTTGACCACGATTATGGAGATGTGATTTCAAGAAAAAATAGGCCAAATTAATCGCCTAGGTGGGAGGGATGAAAAAAATTACAAGGATTTGTAACTAAGGAAATATTATTTTTATACAACTAAAAAGGATATTCTACTTAAATTGATGAAACAAACATAAATGTGTCACTAGAGTCCGATATCAAGAAATAAAAAGATATTTAACTTCCAAGGAATAAAATGTAATGATGCAAAATAGGAATATAAGGGAGTAACCTTCTAATTCACATATATCAACATAGCCCATTGATACATATGGTGTATTGTTGAAAGAGTAAAACTAAACAAGGAAAAAAATTGCATAACCAATATGAGAGAATTAGTGTGGCTCTTACATATGATGGTAAACTAGATAAAAGTAGATAAAGAGAAGACGTGACATGTGAAGATGAGTTTTTCATGCAGAAACATCATAATTATTTGAATCTAATAAAGGCAATACAAATATTTTGGCGCTCAAGTGGGAGGGGAAACACAATAATGTCATATATGTACCATATCATACTACTATAAAATTTTCCTACTATACATTATATTATAAGTTTGATTCAACCCAATATTGATAATAGATGATGTTATGTACCTTAATAGAATAATTGAAAATTTAGAGCATACATAACAAAATAAAGCAGGATTTAAATATGAAAAGATAAAATTACCATAACATTAGACAATTGTAGATAACAAAATATCACAATAGAAATATATTTATTGATGAAATAATTGTTCACTTGCTTCTTTGAAGGTTTACCATCACCTAAATTTCACACACCTGCAACATTTCAATGTTCATTATAGAAAGGAATAATTGGGCACACAACATGCAACTCACAAATTTTATTCTTCATAGAATTCAAAATTTTAAATGAAGGAATGAAAAACACAAACTTTGGTCCACCTATGCATGTTCGCAAAAGGTAACTCACACAACATCACATAGAAAATACCTCAAAACTAATGAGAATGTACCATCATGCAGACTATAACTTCCATAGTGCATTCCAAACTTCAAAACTACATTTGGGATCCAAGGAATTCGAATTGGCCTTTGTCACATGCTTAGGCATTTAATATCCAAATAGGTGTACTTGACACCACTTCATGAGAAGGAACATTGACATGATGAAGTAGTTGTTTGAAGACCTCAATTTAGACTATAAAAAGAAGCAATGAGCTTGAATTTTATAATTAGAAATTAAGAGCAAATTTATGTTGCAAGATTCAGTTTGAAAGACATCTCTTTCATCCTCATTCTCACCATTCATTAGTATCTCAAGATCACTTGAATTATTCCTCAATAAAAGACCATTTTCCTTCATCATTCAAGGAGAGTTAAATATAAATTTGAGAGAGATCTTAAGACCCTCCTAAAGAAAGTTATGGCCATTAGTTGCAAGTAATATTCTTGTAGGTGACACCACGGTATTTAAAATTTTCCATTGCATATATAAACTAGCAATTGCCCCAATAAGGTGCAATAATACGCCGATGAGGTGGTTGTTAAAGGGTAAAAGAAGGTAGAAAATGAAAGATTAAATTGAAGTAGAGTATATAAATGTTTGTAAATGATATGATCCTTTTAACTTTTGTGTTGCATGCAGCAATGATTAAAAGAATGTAGCATTTCTAGTGTGTAGGTAATGTCTTTTATTATTTATATGGGGATGTAAAAGTATTTGTAACAATCATGTTTCTATATAAATATTATTAAAAAAAGTCCTTGATAACTATTTCATTCAAGTAATAGTATCCATAAATGGAACACTACAATTCATACCACAACAAAATGGAACAATGCAATTTCTCAAAAGATAGAGAATAGTCCAAATCACAATATATAACGAGTTTACTAAACTTAACACTTTTACAAAATAATGAGTAGGGATTTCCAATTAACATCACATTAGAGTTTGGCATGGGATGCCATAGCATATTTTAGACATGTCTTGTTTCCTTTCAAAAAGAGAGCAATGCCAAATGGGATTTACAATGAACATCACATCATAGTTTGGCATGGCATGGTAGAAACTAATATCATCAAGAAAAGACTCCAATGTGTTGTTATAACCGATGCAAGAACAAATATAAAAAGGAAAAGTATGTTTGATACGAATCAAAGTACAAAGTGAGCAATAATAATCCAGTGTAGGATTCAACATAAAAAGATGGTGTTGCAAACATATCGGATCATCATAGGGAATTCAGGTACATGAACATTATATCCTTGTCCTCTAAAATGGCACTGACCCTTTCCCTTTTCTGGAGTATAAAGTTATTTCTAAATTCTCTGCTTTGAGAAATTGTTGCATCTGACTTGCAAATAGATATGCATAGTTCATTGGAGCAATTGTAGAAGAAACACATAATGATTAGATCAAACACATCTGACAAAAGACATTTCAAATGTGGATATAACAATCATGGTCTTTAAGAATATTAACATATTAACCTGAAGGAATTGCGTTTTTTCATTAATACCTGCAGAGAAATAAATCCTATCAGAATTGCAATAAAACATCAAAAGATGAAATGCAATATGAAATGCGTTAACATAGTGTGTTCTTGGAATTAAGTAATTTGATTTTACAAAAAAAGGTAATTACTCTAATAATGAAAAAATGAGATAGCATAAACCCAATTGCATAGACAGATCTATGTAGATACAAACTCAAAAATAGGCATGTTACTAAATGCAGAAACATGCTCCCACAAACTGACTAAAAAACAAACCGCTACAACTGAACTGGAATAAACATATGCATCTAAAAAAAGTACAATGAACTAACATATATCCTTTAGAGTTCGGAAACTAAATTTAATTTCACAAATTACATTTATTGATAGCTTGGGTTTGACAGCTTTTATTAGACCTTGTCGATTTTTACCTTTATTAGCTATTAAGTAATACTAAACTATGCCATATCACCACCCATACCTGTCATGATGTACATCAATTATTTGAATTCCAACTTTGTCTTTAACTCCAATAATTTATTACGATTGTTGATACGAAGGAAAAATAAAAATAGAGGATTGTTCCACATGAATCCATGCAGATGGATGTGTGTATCTGTTTGACATGTTAATGAGTTGTTCCAGTTTTAATTGCTGGAGAAAACTCTATTGGAAACAACAATTATGAGCAGTTTGCACAATTAAACTCTGAAATTGAAACTAAACATATAGCAATTCAAAACAACAATAAATCCATTGTCAAATATCCCCAAGATAACTTTTTTTGTTTTAAGATCATTAAAGGGATTTTATAAATTAATGGATTTCCCAGAAATTGTTTGAGTTTATAAGATTGCATTGAGGAATAAGCGCACTTAGTAATTGTTGTTACATAATCTCATGGAGAACGTTGTAGAATCACACATCTTCTAATGAATTCAAAGATGGGATTGTAACTAAAATCATTATTTATTGATTACAAATAAGTCAAATAACGTAAGCAAAAAACATATAGCTATACAAGTAGAATTATATATGGAAATTAGAAGAAAAACTATAGCTACATTATATCCTTGAAAGAACCTTATAAAAAGAGGAACCTTACAGTAAGGTGGAACTTCATTACTGTAGTTTGGATGGTGTTAAAGGAGAGTTAAGGGATGTCTATACAACAAAACTGAAAGTGAGTCATTACTGCATTAAGAAGGTAGAGGATGAATTGAATTGGTGAAAGAATTCATCCATGGTATTTATACCCCTATATAAGGCTACAAAACTCTGTTTGTCATTTAGTGGCCTAAATACAGTGAATGTAGTGGAAACCACAATGGAAGATCAAGCCTTTGTGTAAAGAAAGAATTTTTATGTGCCTTTCTCTAATGAACAATATCCTAATGTGGGAAGTTCTCCAAAACAGGAACAAGCAAGGGCCTAGCAGATGTATAATTTGTAAGGAGGATGAGGAAACAATAAGCCATTTTATTAATGCTTTGTGCTTATTAAAGACATGTATGTGATGAGATGGACAATATGATAGGGGTTATAAGATTTTGGCAAGGGTTTGTTACTCACGGATTCCAGTAAGCTATGAAAGGGAAGGCCTCTGTCCAAGAAAATCTTTTATTTGCACAAAAGAGCCAACGATGACCTAGAAAAACTACATAATATATACCATCTACTCTCTAATAATACTAATTTTCAGTAAACGTTATATTTAGTGAATATATGAGTGATTGTTCCAGCTTGTTTCTTCTTAATACATTTTTTATTTGCTTAACAGACAAAGTACAAATACCAAGAAGCAGAATGAGTAAAATATAAATTCCTAAAGACATCCAAAATAAACATAGAAAATGTGGAGTTGGCCTCTATGAACTAAAGATCCAGTTGCGATGAATTGTTCCCAACCTCTAAGGTGATCTTAGATGCTAGACATAAAAACATGAAGAAAAAATTACAAGCAGTGCACATATGAGGAAGCAAGGAAATTTATCCCTTGCAATTGATTAGTTGACTAACATGCGTTTTTTTCTTCTTAAGGCAATGAAATTTACAGTACTAATGTCCTAGCACACAAGGAAAATTGTATGCTATAGATAGTCAAAATACCATGATTAATGAAATTAGTGTTTTGTTCCAAAGAACATACAGGTCACAACATCTCGTGGTGCCAACATATTATATCCCATTTGCATGGGAATGTACTATAACAAGAAGCACAATTTCCAATATATGATATCATAAAATCTCTCCCGCTACACAGGATTAAGAACTTCCATATTTCTAGGGAGAAATTTGCATAGAATTTATTGCCTTAGTATTTGGGCAATTTCATTCCAATTAATAGGCATAACAAGTAAATGGAAAAAGCACATCTACTCCTATCCCCACAACATTCCAATAAAAATATACCACGAACAATATATGTGCCTTTAAGATTGTATTTCCTAGATCATTCAACTCTACAATTTTTTGGTAGTTGAAGAAACTTAAGACGACATTAGCAACCAGAGGTTCATATCATAATATGGAAAGCAAGGGACAACCATTCTAGAGAGGCTTTAATCAAAGTGTGATGGTAAGCCCTAAATAGAAAACAAGGATTGATTAAAATTTGACCTTTACTTTCCATACTTCTCTCAAACATGAGGTAAATCAAATGAAAATAGTTTAGTTACATATTGTTTTCTCATGTCTATAGAGAGCTTAATGTTACTGTCAATAGCCTTTCCAAAGAAGGTGTACATCTTGAGGCTAGAGTTTGGTCAATGTTGGAATCAAAGGTGGACAAGTAGTTGAACACATCAAATCAATCTATTGATTATGCATATATTTAGCTGAGAGTGCAGATATTTCCAAAGGTCTTGATCCTATGAAGTCTTGTTTCCAACCTATTATTGGGATTTATGTAGTGTTGAAAACACTATAGTAGGGACTGTTTTCTTGAACAATTTCTATGTAATCTATTGAGACACTAAGATGAATGGAAAATACTATTTTAGGTAGTTGTATGAGCTTTTAGAGAAGGACAAAACTTATATAGGAGATGATACAAAATATTTGCTCCAAAAGACCATATTAATGGAGGTATTTTTCCTCTTGACTACAACGTTAACCAAACTAGTGACATGGACACCAATGAAAAACTAATGGACACCCTGAAAACCAGTCGACATAGGATAGTCACACGTGGAGGAAAAGGATTAGACAGAGGGAAGACGAGGGCATGAGGGCATACACAACCACTTACCAGACACAAAAAAGCCATGAATTAAGTTTATCAAGCCTGGACAAAGCCATGTATAAGCATCCTACAAACAGGAGTCCAAACCAGCCTTAGAATCAGCCCAAGCAGAAGGTAATGAGGGCACGACCTGCTAAAAACATCAACAGGGGAATCATGTCGCACTTCAAGATCAACAAGAAACCTAGACATCAAGTCAAAGCAGTAGTAGCCCTAGGTGTTAAGAAGCAACAAGCTCATCAAGCAAATGAGTAGCAAAAAACTCTAAAGCAAACAAAGAATGAGATCTGATTTTCTCTCTTGTCCAGATGGCACATAAAAATGGAGAAGTGAAAAATAAATTTATAGTCTTGAAAATCCTTCTAGAAAGGTCTCTTAGGTAACCCCTAAGTTTTAGGATAGTTACCAATAAAATAAAATAATATTAGGTTGAGTTAGAATAGGGCACTAAAGGTCGTATGGTCAATAACAATAAAGAAACAAAATACAAGTCATCATGCCAAAGGTACACACAATAAGGGCACTAGGACCAAGCACAAACAAGACCAAGAACTTTAATATTTTATCTCTCACAAGTTGTGTGTGTGTGTGTGTGTGTGTGTGTGTGACTATATAAGGAGAAGATCCAAACTGATGATGTGAACCTATGGTCCTCAATAATGCACCTAAGGGTTAGATGCATGTGACACCATCAAGGGGTGGCCAGTCCCTTGAGAAAAAACCTAGAAATAACCAAATAGAAGAGGTGATACCACACATCATTATATTGGTCAATTTGACCAAGATCCACCTGGTTAATTGAATATTTTCCAAAGCTAAAGTTTCTAAAGTTATCTGTTTTATCTCAATAGAAGGAGGTGGGTGTGGGAAGCACCTCTTAAAGTCTGAGTTAGGTTAGGGTTAATATAGAGAAAAAAAGTAAAATGTATACTTTAATGCATGAACATATCTAAAAACTAAGCTAGATCCAGAAGATTAATGTTGTAATAAACTTAAACATAATTTTTATCTCTTTCAACTTTAACACTCTATTGGTCAGTGTGTTAAAGTTGGTCCTTGAGATGGATTATCATTTCCAATATACAGAACATAAACAATAGCACAAGTAAAAAGAAACTAATACACAACAATTAAAGAACAAATGCTAAATAGATCTGGTTTGAATCTGCCTCATACTTAGACATACTGAGTCAGCTCTTATCAATGCAAGGACCAACTGTCATAGGTGATACTTTGATAGAGAGAAGGTTAAAGTGATATGGGTTTAGCTTAGATACATACAACAACAAAACCAAGTCACCAAGTGGGAATATCTAATTAGGATAATTGCAAGGATAGTTAGCCCAAGCCACAAATAGGCACCCTAAGAGTCACAACTCCCTCTAGCATACCTAACACTACTATTGACCTACCATCCAAGGTTTAACAAAGACATAGATCAGATAGGATAGGTCACCACAGTCCATGGACAATATGGGAGATACTATGTACAGTCATGGCCTAGTTAGAATAAAGACAAAAAAAGATTCAAATAGTCACATCCTATTGGGA
>LPNX010892580.1:86280-158948 GCA_001517045.1 Pseudotsuga menziesii | reverse complement strand
TATATACGGAGAATATCCAAACTGATGATGTGATCCCCTGGTCCTCGATAATGTGTCTAAGGGTTAGGTGCAGGTGACATCATTAAGGGGTGGTCAGTCCCTTGAGAAACAACCTAGAAATAACAGAATAGGAGAGAGGACATCACACAGCATTATCTTGGTCACACATCACACATCATTATCTTGAAAATGTGTAAACATGTGGTCAATAGTGATTCGACAAAGGTGGATAATGTTTTTCCAAAGCACTCTAGATAAATAATGCCTAACGGCGTAAATATGGAAACATTACAAAAAATAGTGGATGCTCAAGTCATATCTTCTCACATCTCTTGTAATGTTGTTGTCCATGTGTGTGGCAGTGTCATGGCATTATGGAAACACTCTAGACTTTTGTTTAGAATACTTGCTGCAAATTTTCATTATGATGATATTATGAGATGGATTGCTTCCGACGAAATTTTATTCACATTGATACTTTGACGAGTTGTGTGTTTTGTTTATGAAATTCTCTTCGATGGTATTACTATGATTAGATAAGAATTCTCTACGTGTGGTTTTGAAATTTTAATTGGATAACATTACAAATAGTATAATTCAACTATACATTAACTTGCTATAATAAGGTTGACCCACTTTTTAGTGTCACCATGTTCTAAAAAAGTGATGGATGTACAAAAATAGAAAATCTATGACATGTGATTCATTTTTTCTTTTAATTTGGTCATTACATCGCATGCTACAATATGCGTGAACTAAATTATGAAAATATATCCCAGTGAGCATATGTTCGTATTGTGGAGATATTATGGAGGGAAGATATCGATTCCTAATACCTATACACATTCTGGCAAACCAACACCCACAAATATGGGATTACAGAGCTACAAAGTTGCATGAAATTAATTTCTATATATAAAATGCATCAATCAACCAAATAATTGGAAGAGGATGATAATTATATACAACTCAAACAAATGGAAAATCCATCCATAATCATCAGATTATCACACTTTGGATTTTCAAGGTAGACAACAAGTGAGTCAATGAAAATTAAAATGTGATAATCTGATGATTATGGATGGATTTTCCATTTAATGTTGATGATGAAAGAGACGTGAACCACCATCGTCTTCCTCAACCAAAGGGATGTAGTAGCGGTGCCAATGATTCACGTGGTCTTCACTTAGTGAAACCATGTCATAGCACCTTTGTTCATGGGATATTAAAGAATACCCCTAATTTCACTAGATATTTATTATTACTTACAAAAATCCTTTTGTTTAGCCCCCCTCCCAATACACATTTTCAATGAAAAAACCCCTATTTTTACAATATATTCCTTATTTTTACTAGAAACCCCTTTTTTATACCCCCCAATACCTATAAACCCTCCATAACCTATTTCTCATATCCCAATACCTATAAACCCTCCATAACGTATTTCTCACGGCCCAATACATACAATTTATTGACCTTTTTTTTCACAATTAAAAACCCCCCTTTAAGAATGAACGTGATAAGATATTGCTCAATAAGGTGAATCCCTTGTGCAATGATTATGCATGTAACAAAAAGAGATAGTAGAGAAAAAAAATGATGTTTGTGTACCTCTCTCCATTCCCTTTCTTCTTATTATAATTGTTCTCCTCACTCCATAGATAAACTACATATTAATAACTAAGAATGTTAATGATGCAATCACAAATTTGAGAACCTTTATAGTACGCCTTACTTTCTTCCTGAGACAACTCCATTTAACTTTTATGTTCAACTGAATCGATGTGTGTGTTTCTGAAGCTTATACAACGAAAAAATGATAGAGACGATGGTGGGCTTCCTTTTGAGGGCGATTAGATAAGAACGAGGGCAACATAATATGCACATTTATTTATCATGTTTATCCAACCAACACGAATCTGTCTGTAACCTATCTAATTTGTATCCAAGCAGGTGTATAAAGTGTAAGAATATTATGTTAATCCTTTGTCAATCAGAGTGGTAATGACTCACTTTTCTCACAAGAAGAGCATTATCATTTACAATTCATGGTCATTGAAAGAAAAGGTGCATGGCGTCTTTCATCTTCTTGCCATTGGTTTCCAAGGACAAGTGTAACTTGGTAGCACACTTATCTAAATAGTTAATTTTAGTAAGTTCTATTTAAGTGAGAAATACATATATTTTTATGGTGGAATCTTAAAATCTTAATAAAAAAAATGCACAGGGCAAGTCTCTCCACCTCCCTTGTAAAACCTTGATTATTAAACTTAGAAAAATTATCCACTTAAGTGACAAGAAATGGTAGTACTTTCACTACAATAAATCTTCCATTCTTGTCCAAGGGAGGTAGGTGTGGGAGGTATTATCTTTGATCCCGGAGGAAACATAGTAAATACTTATGCATGGGGACTCAGACATCGATCCAATAATGAAGTCGAATGGCTCTCACTCCTCCTTAGCCTGGAATTAGCAGTTCAGTCTAAAATCACAAGGCTCATGGTCCTTGGAGATTCAAGGAAGGTCATCTAGAATATGAGATTAGGATATAACCATGGTTCCACTAGCTCCAAAATAATTTATGATCGGATTTGTCAACTAAATATTATTCCACAAGCTTTCTATCTTCGTATTTTGAGGGAAAACAATAGCTCCACTGACAAACTCACCAACCAAGGTGCTAGAAGCTAGCAAGGAATGGTTGAACTCAAGAATTAGTTTAAAACCCACAAACATGTCCCCTACACATGCCCTTATGCACTTTTTATTTATGCTAAGTTTGGGTGATAAAGTCTTAAGGCCCTCCTGCAGGCCACCTACCCACAGTGACTATTTGAATTTCCCCACTACGTGTGGTCTTCTCTGGACAAATGGTCATCCCCTTCACGTGAATGCGTTTAATACTCGTCCTCTCTAGTTTTCTCCCGAGTTCATGAGGCGATGTTCAGCACGAAGGATGGAGGAGCTTAACAGAGACGCCCTCTCTCATCCTTGTTCATTGTTTGAAGGTATGGAGAGTGACGGATTACAGAGGAAACTCAATTCAACATGGTGTTCAACAACTTTAGATCTTATTTTCAGAACTCTCGTGGGCATCCAACATTAGAATTCAAAACCCAATGGCGAGCAAAGGTGGGAACCCCAAAATCATTGAACTCAAGTCCATTTTGCAGGATATTAAACTACATATGCAAAGGGTCTACGAGATGGTGGGAATCGGTGTTCAAGAGAACATAGATGTAATGTCTAATGTCAGATACATTGCTAATCAAATGGGTTGTCATGAATCTAGGATAGATGACAATGAACGAGACATGAGAGAGATGATGGGGATCATAGATATGATCAAGGAAGAGGTTCAGAGGATGGCCAGAATTACCCATTGCAACCACAGTCAGGATTCCTCGGATCAAGGCGACCACCCAATGGAGGAAATGTCGGTTGTTGAGCCTGCCCATGGGTTTGAAGGAAAGAAAAAGTAGAGACTCGTCTATGTTATCTTAGATGTTTTTTCTGCATTTTGCTTGATCACCAATTTGTTAGAGTTTACCCTTTGAAGGGTTTGAAATCCTTTAGGAAGCATCATAGGAACATTAAAACTTATCCTTTATGTAGAGCTATTTCAGTTTTTCTTTCTTCATAGAACTATTTAAAGCTCTGGTTTCATTTTTGTATGTATAGTTGTGCAGAGTCTTTTTTTTCAAACTAATATATTCTCTGGCTTCTGTTAAAAACAAAAACAAACAAGAAAAAAATCTCACATTCTTGTCCATTATTGGATTGAAATTAATTCCATTTTTTCTTTTACCGAAATGCCATCTTATTCAACAATGGAATCAAGGGGTAGGCAATTTTAAACCTTGTGGGAACAGAAACATGTTCCCACCCACTAAGAATATGAACCTATGGCTCAAAGTAATTATAAAATTAAATCTTAAACCTTGCTCAATGAATGTTTAAATTTAATATGTATATGCTGAAATGAAAAGACTTGCAGTTTGAAATTAATGCAGCTTATTAACCAAACTTTTATCATAAGACAAATTATACATTTTATTTGTAAGTCATATTTTTTTTAAATGTATTTTTTTAATATTCTAATTATTTGTAAGTTTTATAAATATTTGTTTTTCTAAAAGTATTAAATATTATTCTGTATTTTAATTTTGAATATGATAACATCATTTCATAAAAACAAAAGTTTACTAAAAAAATAATCCTTTAAAACCAAAAATTGACTTTAAGAAAAATAATCATTTATAACTAAGTTTAAATTATTTCAAAAACACAAAATTTGACCCCAAAAAAATCTATCTATGAAAGCAAAACTAAAACATATACCATATCATCATTTATGGTCAACACAGCCATTTCATTTTTTCATTGACAACTACCATATTAAATTGTGTTTTTGTGCAGCAATATGAACATATATCGACGTTACAACAAAACATATTGTTACATAACCTTCAAAACCTCTTCTAATCTAATTAAAGCTGTATTTAGGAAAAAACGTAAATAAAAGTTTAAAAACATAAAATTGTAGAACTATTTCTGCAGATCCATCCAAAATTTTCAATGAGTTTCGGAGACCGAAAAGATGGGCCAGGCAAATCGAAGGGCATCGTAAAGGCTTGTCAGCGCTCTAGATAAGCTAAGGCCACCAAATATTGTTTAGTTCGAAAACACGCACTGAAATATCGGAAACAGCATTAAAATCCCCTAGTTCCAAGGCCGAGCAGGGTATTTTCTGCAATATTCTTCCTTCCTCGCTCCAAACCGCCAGGTTAAAACACAACCATTCTCATTGACTGCAATGTTAACAATCCATTATCCTTTCACATCCTGCTCTAACATGTGTAGTAAAAATTCCATGCGACAACATGTTAGCTCTCAAGATCTGTGCCCCGTTGATTGTGCTCCAATGTCTCTGCTCTGCATCGAAAATACCTATGCTGAAAATCTCCAAACACGTACTTCATTGAACCTTGCATAACAAGCAACAACGAACCTGTTAAAACCTTATCTAAACGTCAAAACCTTATCCAACCGTCAAACGTGGTGGTTTCTTACTCGTAAAACGGGTGTCTGCTTTTCATTCATTGAAAGGCCGACTATTCTGCTACAGTGTTTTCAAAATCACCTTCAGAGAAAAACACCTCCGGCCAAAATGGGTTCTGGAACAAGGGAATCTCCTCCTGCGCTGTTTCCGATGGTGTCGCTCCCATCTTCCGCAACTGGCCGCTAGCTGTGATCGGTGGCGGAGACTCGGAAATGGAGGAGGCCAACTTCTTGACCAAGTACGGTAGCAAAGTTTACATCATTCACAGGCGGAGCACCTTCAGTGCCAGCAAGATATTCATGCAGAAGAGGACGTTGGATAACCCCAAGATTGAAGTCATATGGAATTCACAGGTACTCAAGGCTTTTGGGTATGAGAGGGGTTTTCTCAGCAGACTCAATCTGCAAAATGCGGTCATCGGTGAAGAGACGGTGCTGGAAGTGTTGGGGTTGTTCTTCGCCATAGTGCATGAACCGGCCACCAAGTTTCTTGATAGAGACATCTTGCGTCATGGGCCCCGATAACTGTTCATATTGCTTAGACACGTGGTGAGTATTAATTAGTTGAAAATGTGTAAACACGTGGTCAATAGTGATTCGTGGAAGGCACAACGAAGGTGAATAGTGTTTTTCCAAAGAACTTCGGAGAAATAACGCCTAACGGCGTAATTATTTGTTTGAAGGTTTGTTTTCATGAAATATAATATTGATAATTTATGTATCTTACTTTTATTTATTACCTTATAAGGCGTTTTTCTCTCAGAAGTCGGATTTTCAAACATTGTAGCATCGTCGTCCTTCCCACGCACTTTGTCAATAAAAAATCATCACATTTAGGTTTTTTTAACATGGTTTCATTGCTATGGAGGTTTTTCAGAACACCAAGACGCCCGTCGAAGGGCCATCCGTTGGTGTGGTCTCCGACAAGAAACTGGATGTTGATATTCGCCCCTTCAAAGTCATTGGTCTCCTTGAAATCAATGGAAAAAACAGCGGCCCACGACTGGAAGGTCGAAGCCATTGCAGACCTAATTTCGTCGCTTGACAGAATATACGACTGAATGAGATTTGAAAACGCGTAGGTCAGGTTTCTTGTGGTTTGCCACTTAGTGTTACCGCCCATGAACTTCCATTGTTGCACCTCCAGTTGGTTTGTAGGAAACCAGCTGCCATTGCTGCCATTTGTTTGGCCCATTTATCCTCAATCTTGATTGTGATCACTGCATTTACAACTTACAGGCTATGAGGGAGGGAATGTGCTTTATGATGGATCGTAGAGGGGATCGTATCACAATACGATGTTTTTTGACCTCAATATGAGGGAACTTGATGGGTTGCAGGGTCCTGTGTATGTGGGAATAGGATGGGTGTTCTAACGAATAGCTTTGTATGGGTTTGATCCTCCAAGGGGAAAGGAGCACACTGGTTGCTGTAGTAGAAAAAAGAAAAAAAGCAAAACTCGCACTAATATAGAGGCATGTTCCCTCAATTCTGGTGATGTCGATGAGAAGGAGATGGAATCATCTCTTATCCTAAGAAGTTTGGGAACTCTACTCATCTGGTAGAATCCATTTCTGTTGCATAATTTCAGGGTCGACCTTTGGAAAACCACCCTAGGGTGAAGAATGGACGACCTGCAGGTACTCTAACGGATCCTTGTGAGCCTCTTGATGCATCTTGGATCGAGTCTGGAGCCGTGGAGCTGTGAAACTATCATTGATGATGTAAAACTTTCGGTGGGACAACACGCTCTAAGAGTATAGGCAGGAAAATGTTATTTAGCACTTCGATACCCACTGCATGAATAGTGCAGGAAGTCTATGAACCCCATAGATCCGTCACAGGCCACGATAAATCCTTCCCCCATGTGACCGCAAGCGGAGAAGGGTTGTCATCAAGGGAGTTTGAGAGAGTGTTTTCTCGCTCAAGATGACCAAGGAGCTTGACTTTCTGGCAAGCTACTTGGAATCCATCGAATTTGGATTGAATGGACTTGGTTTTGAATTAGGTTCTTCAGTTTTTTTAAGTTCCTCTGTTGGATTTTTTGAGAAATTTATGATTTTTTTAGGATGTTTTTTGTTTTTCAAAAAATAAAATTATATTATCACACAGTCAGTTACATAATGTGATTCCAACAAACCTCTATTTTTCAGTTGGGCATGTGGATTCGAGCTGAGAACCAGCCAATCCAACATCAAATTGATGCTTTTAACTATATAAAACCTTCTTGACACAATTTCAAAAAAGTCTGACATGTGGATGTAATCAAAACTTCAAAAGCACAACAATCACTGTCCATGACAGAGTGATTCAAAAACCCTATAGAACCAGACTGCACTTTTCTACTTATACTGCAGAAAAATATATTTATACATAAGGATTGAGATAGGAGGCAAGTTTGTGCTGATCTGGATTAAAACTAGAGCTGCCAAAAGCCCATATGAAGTCTCTTCTCTTGTCCCCTTTTGATTTGTTCTCTTCTTTGCTGATATGATAACCAAAGCTCCTATAGACGAAGGATTCCAATTCTATATATCCAACATGGGACAAGAGCACCAAGCAGGTTTGATACTTGCTTTGATACATCACCTACATGGCTGCTAGATGTGTATCTGGATTGTTGAAGCTTCTGGGTTTATTGTTCATGTTCATGCTTGTAGGAGCTCTAACAGTGACCATTAATATCCATCTCTACAACTCTTCTCCCATTTCTCAAATGTGGTTCAAAATTATAAAGATCGATGATGTCAGAGTGAGTATGTAACAGACCCACTTCTCAAAGACAATTCAAGGAGTTCTTTGTGGCTGGTTTAAGCTATCAATAAGTCACAGCTTATAAAGAAGACCTGGGTACTCTGTAAAGACGTCAAAGGGTATTTGGGTTAATTTTATTTTTTGTTATTTTGACTTTGGTTGGGGTTTGAAGGTACTGAAAATGGGGTGATTTCTCCTCTGAAGGATTTTGAGAAGTACACATCCAAGAGCGAGGGGAGGAAGAGGATGACTTTGTCCTAAAATAGATTTAGATTGAATACAAATTGTGGTGTAGAGTCTTGCCTACAGTTATCTTGTTGGAGGAGCCTTCCAAGTCCTAAACCAAGCTCATTCTTAAATTAGGGAATGAACACGTATTTATAGACTATTCAACCTACTAATATTGGATTTTGCTTGATATTCAAGTGCCACAGGTCCCTTCTAACCACATGTTCAACTCAGAATTAGGCTCATTTTAAAAATGCAACATATGTTTTAACATAAAATTGAAACTTTCTTTTTGTCTATGGAATCTTATTCTTTATTTGATCTTTAATTTTTGTCATCCTCCAAGCAAGTTTACTTATACATTCTTTCAAAAATTTCAGAGTTGAGAAGGTCATTAACTAAAATTGGCTTCTGCTGCATTTTGTGGTGCTTTATTGGTTTAGAATTTTGCAATTTTTGTGTCATATAGAACCGGTTAAATCACTACAGCTTCCTATTTCAAAAAGTCATGGCGTGCATATATGTTTACACAATATTTCTAATTTAATGGGAAGTGTTATGAATCCCTATTCAACTGATTCTGAATGGTGCTTATTGGTTTATTGCGAGTTTTAACTCGATATCATGCAATCAAGTTAAGGTATTCAATTATATGCTTTCTACAGTTAGTCATGTACAAAAGGAATCAGGAAAAAAAATTACCATATATTCCTTTCTACAATGTGTTCTTTACCGCAGGCTGTAAAACAGCTTGTATTATACACTTTCAAAAACATTTGCCACTAAGTGTAGTTTTCTTTAAGAAAGGAATTTTAATTTCATAGCCAAAATATTACTTAAGTAGTTTTGTGTTGTTAATCTATCTGTTTCTCATAAAAACTTTCAATTTTTATACCTGTAACCTAATCTAAGGTTATTTGAGGATTTTTTTATCACATGAGGTTTCTTTATACATTGACTCATCCTGTATTTATCATCATGGTTTTGTTTCAATGGTATTTGGAGACTGTGCAAGATCTACTTGCACATGGAATAGACAATATCACATTTGTCGAGGATCCGAAAACTGGTGATGTGTCTTTGCCAGGAGTCACAATGGTCCAAGTTCTGTTTCAGTTGTATTTGGAGATTGTGCAAGATCTACTTGCACCTGGAAGAGACAATATCACAATTGTCGAGGATCCGAAAACTGGTGATGCGTCTTTGCCAGGAGTCACAATGGTCCAAGTACATGATCATGGAAGTTTTGTGCAACTTTTTGACACTGGTGAAGTAAATCGTTTTGCATCAAATACAAAGATGAACACTGAATCCTCACGAAGCCATGCAATTATCTTGGTAATAAAATGTGAAGGAAATTATTTTATGTCATAAATTGTTCTTAGCTGATCTTAGGTAGATGCCACATTATGCACATTTTTTGTGCAATTTGTATCTGGTTGAATAATTATATTCTAATTTTGTCTCTCCGGGTATGTATAAAAAGGTCAGTAAAGGAGAAGAAAGAAAATGAATTACCTTTACCAAATGAGAATGGCAATAGTCTTGAGTTATCAAAAGGACATCACATGCCTTCCATCAGAAAAAGCAAGTTGCTTATAGTTGACCTTGCAGGGTTAGAGAGAATAAACAAATCGGGTGTGTTCTCTTTCATACTTTTATGATTGGTTTTAGTGGAGATTTTGAACACATTCATAATTACTACTACCATTGTCAATACATGTTTGTTAAATGTGCTAAAAAATTATTTTATGCTCTTTTACAGCAGTAGAGATCTAATCAAGGAGGCATTTGAAGAGTTGCCATTTTAGAATGATAAGTGGATTACAAATTTGGCAATAGGCAGGTTGGAGAAATTGTTTTTTGGTTATTTTATTTTTTACATTAATTTCATTGCACACACATGTAATTTTCCCAATCTTTGTGGGAGGACCACAACACATCTACTAAGCTCATTGACAACCTCACAGTAATGCAACTTTTGTGTACAACTCTTGCTTTAGAAAATGGTTTAGTTGTGAACTTTGAGTCTTGACCCTCAATCTTTACAATATATTTGGAATTGTTTTCCAACTATCTGATCCAGAAAATTTGCCCAAGAGTTTCTATTAATTCTTTCTTTTTAGTCTCCATGTTTGGTACATGGCATCAATTATTAGTATTTTTCCTTCTCACAAACCCATTTTGATGTCTTCTTCATTTAAGTCCCAATTCATGACCAATAAACATAACATATTATGTATTGTATTATAATGATATCACATGCGTATATTTACAGTAGGAAACAGGGCATAGAGGAGTTGGCAACAAAAATAAGAGACCAGTTCCTAAGTCAACTCAGTAAAACAATAGAACAAAAAATGATGCTTAAGACTCTCGCGCTGCTGTAGAGATTCGAGATCCTAGAAAGGGCGTTATGGTGTGGCTTGGAACGTTTAACACAGCAGAGAAGGTCGTCAAGGCTTATGATGCAGAGGAAAAAATTATCAGAGGTAAAAAAGCCAAGCTTAACTTTCCTGATGACTCGTGTTCTGTAAAAATGGACAGTAGGAAGAAAGTGTTAGGGAAAAAGTAAAGTCATGTGCACAAAACTCTGATTTATTATTTGAGGCTTATAACATAAACAATAAGGTAAAATACAGATAGAGGGTTATTTATAAACAGGAAAGTGGAATCCTCTTTGAGTACAGGGACTCTAAGTTCATACAACCCAGAGCCCCATTTCTGAGCAATTTAGATGCATTTAGAGTCCAATCTCTAAAATTGGTTGGGAGTCAATTTAACAGTTATATAGTTGCCATGGTTAATTGTTAGTTCTACGATTCTTAATTCATGCTATTCCTTCATAAATAACTAAATCAACCTATTTTGCATTGCATCTTCTTGGCATGATCATTAACACAAAATTTTATCTCGAGTACCAGTTTGCCTGAGAAATTTGAAAAGCACAAATGCACCTTTCCTAAGTCACAAGCCCTAAGTAGAATACTAGAAAGTTGAATCATTAGAGATTGTGTTCCCTCAATTATTTTTGTTTGTAAGAATTCCTAAAAATGAAACTTCTAGGAAACTTGGGGATTAGGGGGAAATGCCATTCCCACAAAAAAAAACAAAAAAGAAGGGCATTTTCAATAAATTATTGCCCTATTTTGTTGAGCAGAAAAGAAATTTGTGTAAATCTAATACAATCAAATCATTCTTCTGCAGATATATGAAACTTACATAAATGTTGCTTCTTTAGCATAGTTCTTTCCCCCATGGGCTTTTGTTGCATGATTTAGTGCATTTGCTCCTCAGGAATTGTTAGTTTCAACCTACAACTAAAGAAGTACTAGACCAAACTGACATTGTCCTTACGATATATGGTTTTGTCACAGGTGAAGATGTGTGGAAATCCTTTTACATATGCCATATTAATTGTGATTTGTTTAGGTCATTACTGGAATTTTATGACTTGCATATGGAAAAAATATTTTTAATATAACAAAACTATTTGAATTTGCTTTAAACAAGCACGGCCACTGGAATGCTTGTTGTCCTTTTGTGTTGATTCAAGTTCTGACCCTCAAATATTGTCCTATGATTAATAGGACCATGTGGTGACGGAAGAAACGAGACCGGTTTAGATTAATGCTTTTCAGCTAATAGCTATGTCACCGAGTTTATATCTGTCCAACTTATTTGAAAAAGAGGTATGGTTATTTATGTTGTGTAAAGTTGGTAATATTATCTAAAATTTAGACACTTTTAAATACATATACATCTTTAAAACTAAACTGGATGGTAGCAAAAATCCCTAAAGTTCGTAGTAATTTGGCCCCAAATGTTAAATAAGTAAATTTACAACTTTTAATAATGTCATTGCAATGATTTGAACTGTAGAATATGATGTAACTATTCATTGTTGGGTGCTTACACAGTGTTGCGGAAAGAAAAATGAGATTCATGCCCATGTATACTGGCAAAGATATTATGTAGAAAATGGAAGAAACAATCAAAGCCTTGGGGTTTCAAGTTGAGAAAAGGAACAACAGGGTTTGTAGTTGTATCTAAACTTAGCTTTTATAATTAGACAGAGTGCCTACAAGTACAAATAATAAAAAAACTAATTTATCTCAAATTTTTAATGTGGTTCTACTTAAAATTGTACATTATGTGCATCATGTCGATCCGAAGTGGAAGTGGAAGGGGAAGGGGCATCTCTCTATTGCAGCGGAGATGAGTAGAAATTCAAAATTATAAAGATGAGTGGAAATTCAAAGATAATCATAGGACTTTCTTATTTAAAAATGCTTTTGTTCCAGGAAAGTAAATTGTTGCAAACTTGAGCTCCTTATGTTTACCAAGTCAGGTTTTCTATTATCATTTCTATAACAACTTTGGAGGTTGATATGACGATTGCCAGTGCCTATAACAACTTTGGAGGTTGATATGGAAATTTCTAGTGTCTCCTTTTTATCATACTGATGGCATGATTTAAACAGTTCCAGGTGTAACTCCAAAGAATATACATAGATAGCTCAAAGAATGCTTGATGATCACTGTTTTTCATGTATATTGATAATTTTGTCTAGTATAGAGCATAGTAGCATGATTCGACCAGATAGACCTTTGCTATATGGAAATTCAATAATAGTATGAAGTTTGGATAACTTTGTGTACCATAATATCAAGCTTCTATTTACTTTCTTCGACACTCATCAACCTACAAGCCCCAAAAACGGTCCAAAAACACCAAAAATATTAAATAAAAGGCGAAACAACCTCTAAATATAAATTGCATTAAATGTTTTTCAAGGAAATATTTTGTCTAGTTTATTGCATGTTCCTGAGGTTGAAATTCCTTAAATAAGGATCAAATGCATATTTTGGTATCTATGGAATGCACAATTCATTTTTTGGGTCATCACAGGAGGATTCCCTTGGAGGGGCGAGATATTAAAATTGTCTGAGAGAAATGAGGAGCAGGGGCAATGATGTAGTGGATAAGAAGAATGGAATTGTTATAAAAAAAGAGGATTGGCAAAGGCTTCATTTACATATTGCTTCGTATAATAATTTCCCAACTGCAGCTGGCTTGGCTTCTTCTGTTGCTAGATTTGCTTGTCTAGGTCTGTTTTCTTTGTTTTTCAACACTCTTCCTTAAAATTGCTTTACATATGAATTTTGCAATCTTTTGTTTTTTTGAAAAATACAACAATAGGCGGAAGGGTATATACAATACAATTTATGTTCTTTTTTTTTCCTTAATGCTACTAAAGCGAAAATAAAATCAGAATAAGCTACTGTTTCTAAGGACTTAACCTTGCATTTTGAATATTTAACAAATGAACTATAGCATTTTCCCTTATGAATGTGCTTTGCTAACTGTATTGCATTTTATCGTCTGGCAAAATGAATGGATGTCAAGGAAAAATATCAAGGGGAACTTTCGGCCATTGCCCGGTAAGTCTGAGTAATTGTGTTGTTTTTGCTAGCATATCTAATACACATTTTCTTCATTTTATTTTGAGTTGGAAAAGCTCATGGATCAAACATAACTCCTTTCTTATTAGGGACCCACATTCTCACCGTGTATTGAAATGTCTGCACAAACCACTTACAAGTAGTAAATACATATATCTTTTTGTGTAAACAGGCATGCATAAATGTGTATGTTTTTGTCTATGCATGGATATAGCTTTTATTTTCTCAGAAAAGATACAAAGATTGAATTTGAATCATGTTTTCAAAAACTTGACATGAACAATTGAAAATCCATCACAAGTAGAAGCTATCTTAGATATAGTTCTGCAAACAGCCTCCTGTTTGGCTGTATACATTACATATTACTACGTGGACAATAAACTCCACAATCCTTTTGTTTTAACATAAACATATAATTTGATATCAATATTAAAAGGACTGTGGAGAAGCCAACCAGTCGAAGCTTACGGTCACACATTCCAAAGTTCAGAGTACTCAAATTGCTCTAAAAGGTTGCTCTTAAATTGATCAATAAAACCTAAGTGTTTTTTCTTTGACGTGTCTGAAAACCAAAACACCTTTCAACTATATAATCTGATAAATTTTCCACCTAATCATAACACAAAGCAAAGCATAGAAAATGAAACCTAGATTTGCTACTCATCTTCATTCCCACTTTGAGCTTCCTACATGTCAGCACCTCTCTGCTTCATTAAACCTTAAAAAGGTTGGATGGCTATTTCTTTTCCTACCTGCTGGAAAATATATTCCTCTTTCTATTCCTCTAAGGCTTAACCCACTGAAACTGAAGGTCGCTTCACTCAAGATTGTGAGTTGCAAGCAAAACCTAAGATTATGTTGTAGTGCATGTCAAGATCATCATTTATTTTGGTTTCTGGAGTTGGCTTCCATTGTGCTCTTCAAGATACCTACCCTGCTCTCCTGAGCTTCAATAAAGAGCCCAATTCTGTCATTAAATACCAAATAGAGGTTTGAAAAGCATCTAATAGCTTACTCAAGCTCTTATTATCTTCCTCTGCCACTTGCATTCACTGTAAGTGCAACACCCTCTCTGTTCATGATCTTCCATGATACTCTGACTGCAATTGACAAACCACATCAACCTGAAGCTAGAACAAAACATAATAGAACTAGTCAATCCCACTTCCTCCTAGCACTAGATGAAGAGAGAAGAACCAACAAGTTCTTTCAGAAGAACAACACCAAACAAGGCCATAAACAAAAATAACGAAGCAAACCTTTGACTGAAAAAAGAACAAATCCAGAATTTGAACAAGATAAGTGCAAATGAATTTGTGGAGAGGACACGCCCTTATCAATTCGTAGTGCCTCCATACATCAAATCTACAATCCTCCACATGCCTTGAACTAGACCAGTATGAGGCTGCAATCCGCATGAAGGCCGATTTCCAAATTGGGACATATTTCTCACCTACAATCCTACCTCCCATTGCCTCAGTGTTAATTAACATAATGCAACACATATTTGGAAACAAGTTAGAGGATACGGGAGATTTGGGGCTGCAAATGCCCTTCCCTTCACATGCTCTAGTGTTATTCCCCCTATCCTTGTGCATGCTCTTTCCAAATATGGCCTTAGTTATACTCCTTCATTGAAAATTATTGGGATATAAAACATAATGGGGTGCTCCTCCCCTCTAATTAACACACATTTTGCTAATACAACTACTCAATTGGCTATTGAGTCTACTTGTCCATTGCAATTTCAGAGAGTATGGTAAAAATAAATTTGGTTGAAGAGAGCAAACTGTTCCTTTACCCCGGCTATTGTTCTAGCTGTGGGTGAGACGGGACTTTGCCCTTCTTTTATGATTTGACTAATGATGATTGCCAAATACAATTACCTCTTGAGCTTGAATCTCTTGCAATATGAGAATACATTGATACAATGCTTGGATTTCCTCTTGATTATTCATTGTATTGCCTAGGCAAAAAAATCCACAATCTTTACAAATAAGCACATGTAAATTATAATTGCAACTGGCCCATTTATCAACACCTGGGAAATAGGATTCGTCCAATTGGGGGCCCATGTCATAGACACAGACACATTAGGTCCCAAAATAGGACATGTGTCAAACATATGCCCTAGATGTGTCCCAATATAATCCGTTGTGTTATCTCTTAAAATGAAACTGAAAGGGGTTAAAATGAAAATGTTATAACGAAACTGAAAACTATTTTTCTACAAAAATCTTACAAGCGAATCTCTTTCCTTTTTCAAACAAAAATCTTACAACAAAACTGAAAGGTGTTAAAATGAAAATCTTATAAGGAAACTGAAAGTTGTTTCTCTGCATTAGTAAATGGCATTTCTTTGACAATAGTTGAAAATGACAACATCACCACTTACACCCAAGAGATTTGACATGAACTTCTCCAATTTCCTGTGTCTTGGACAACTTATGGTGAATTAAACTGAAATTGGACAACTTATGGTGAATTAAACTGAAATAACAGATTCTTTGGTATATACACTTTGTTTCCATAATAGCTTGGGAGGCCAGCTTTTGTTATCATGGTCTCTGTTTATTATTGTTCTCATAGCAGTCCTGTTGATCTAGGGCACTTCCTAAATCACCTTCCTTGAAATGATCCAGCAGAGCTGTTTGAAAGGGGTTGTTGTGTACATTAGGAAAATCAAAGAATGCCTCAATCAACTTGGAGATCGGTTTAATGGTTTATCCTATCTTCCTTTTTCCTTTATTATTGTTTACATGAGGAGCCTCACTGTGGTTGTAGCAAACTGGATGTGTGTTTTGTCTTACAATGGTTTTTGTTTATTTTTTTTCTTATTTAGAAGGGAAATTTTTTGTAATGCTGAAAAGACGTCAATTTTATTGCCACTCAGGGGTTTGTTGCCGTTTGTATTTGTACATTACTCGCTTGGATTTTATACTTCATAGGTATGATACCATGCAAATTAAATATGAGCTAACCATATTTTGTTGAACACCAAGCCTTTTAAAGTTTTGTTAATTATGTTCAGGTCTGAATATCTATTGCTAGAAATTGAGAGCATTTACTCGTTTTTTTTATTCCATTGTTTTTTAGAAGTATTTTTTTGCTTTGACTGAATTTCGATGTACTGGTTATTAGAGTACACCGTAACTTGTAGATCTTGCTTTCAAAAATTCTTCAAAAGGTCTTAATTTCCTAATTCAGAGCTCAAGTTATCTAAGTGATGAAAATAGGATGTATCTGGCTAAAAATTTTAGCTTGGCTCTTGTGAATAGCCAACCAGTCGAAGCTTACAGTCAAACATTCCAAATTTTAGAGTACTCAAGTTGCTCTAAAAGGTTGCTCTTAAATTGATCAATTAAACCTAAGTGTTTTTTCTTCGAGGTGTCTGAAAACCAAAACACCTTACAGCTATATACTCTGATAAATTGTCCACCAAACCATAACACAAAGAAAATCATAGAAAATGAAACCTAGATATGCTACTCATCTTCATTCCCACTTTGAGCTTCCTGCATGTCAGCACCTCTCTGCTTCATTGAACCTTAAAAAGGCTGGCTTGTTGTTTCTTTTCCTACCTGCTGGACAATATATTCCTTTTTCTATTCCTCCAAGGCTGAAACCACTGAAACTGAAGGTCGATTCACTCAAGATTGTGAGTTGCAAGAAAAACCTACGATTATGTTGTAGTGCATGTCAAGATCATCATTTATTTTGGTTTCTGGAGTTGGATTCCATTGCTCTCTTCAAGATACCTACCCTGGTCTCTTGAGCTTCAATTGAAGTGCCCAATTCTATCATTAAATACCAAATAGAGGTTTGAAAAGCATCTAATAGCTTACTCAAGCTCTTATTATCTTCCTCTTCCACTTGCATTCAGAGTAAGTGCAACACCCTCTCTGTTCATGATCTTCCATGATAGTCTAACTCCAATTGACAAACCAAACCAACCTGAAGCCATAATAGAATAGAATAGAACCAGTCAATCCCACTTCCTCCTAACACTAGATGAAGAGAGAAGAACCAATGAGTTCTTTCAGAAGAGTAACACCAAACAAAGCCACAAGCAAAAATAACCAAACAAACCTTTGACTGAGAAAAGAACAAATCCAGACTTTGAACAGGATAAGTGCAAATGAAGTTGTGGAGAGGACATGCCCTTATCAATTCGCAGTGCCTTCATGCATCAAATTTATAGTCCTCCACATGCCTTGAACTAGACGAGTCTGAGGCTGCAATCCGCATGAATGCCGATTTCCAAATTGGGACATATTTATTACCTACATTCCTACCTCCCATCGCCTCAGTGTTAATTAACATAATGCAACACATATTTGGAAACAAGGTAGAGGATACGGGAGATTTGGGGCTGCAAATTTCCTTCCCTTCACATGCTCTAGTGTTATTCCCCCTATCCTTGTGCATGCTCTTTCCAAATACGGCCTTAGTTATACTCCATTGAAAATTCATGGGATATAAAACATAATGGGGTGCTCCTCCCCTCTAATTAACACACATTTTGCTAATATAGCTACTCAATTGGCTATTGAGTTTGCATGTCCATTACAATTTCAGAGAGTATGGTAAAAATAAATTTGGTTGAAGAGAGCAAACTGTTCCTTTACTCTGGCTATTGTTCTGGCTGTGGTTGAGATAGGACTTTGCCCTTCTTTTCTGATTTGACTAATGATGATTGCCAAATACGATTACCTCTTGAGCTTGAATCTCTTGCAATATGAGAATACATTGATACAATGCTTGGATTTCCTCTTGATTATTCATTGTATTACCTAGGCAAAAAAATCCATAATCTTTACAAATAAGCACATGTAAATTATAATTGCAACTGGCTCATTTATCAACACCTGGGAAATAGGATTCGTCCAATTGGGGGCCCATGTCATAGACATAGACACACTAGGTCCTAAAATAGGACATGTGTCAAACATATGCCCTAGATGTGTCCCACTCTAATCCGTTGTGTTATCTCTTACAATGAAACTGAAAGTGGTTGAAATGAAAATCTTATAACGAAACTAAAAACTGTTTTTCTGCAAAAATCTTACAAGCAAACCTCTTGCCTTTTTCAAATGAAAATATTACAATGAAACTGAAAGGTGTTAAAATGAAAATCTTATAAGGAAACTGAAAGTTGTTTTTCTGCATTAGTAAATGGAATTTCTTTGACAATATTTGAAAATGACAACACCACCGCTTACACCCTGGAGATTTGACATGAGCTTCTCCAATTTCCTGTGTCCTGGACAACTTATGGCGAATTAAACTGAAATTGGACAACTTATGGTGAATTAAACTGAAATTGCAGATTCTTTGGCATATACACTTTGTTTCCATAATAGCTTGGGAGGCCAACTTCTGTTATGATGGTCTCTCTTTATTATTGTTCTCATAGCAGTCCTGTTGATCTAGGGCACTTCCTAAATCACCTTCCTTGAAATGATCCAGTAGAGCTGTTTGAAAGGGGTTGTTGTGTACATTAGGAAAATCGAAGAATGCCTCAATCACCTTGGAGATCGGTTTAATGGTTTATCCTATCATCCTTTTTCCTTTATTATTGTTTACATGAGGAGCCTCACTGTGGTTGTAGCAAACTGGATGTGTGTTTTGTCTTACAATGGTTTTTGTTTAATTTTTTCTTATTGAGAAGGTCAATTTTCTGTAATGCTGGAAATAGGTCAATTTTACTGCCACTTCGGGGTTTCTTGCCATTTCTATTTGTACATTACTCGCTTGAAGTTTATACTTCGTGGGTATGATAGCATGCAAATTAGATCTGAGCTAACCATCTTTTGTTTAACACCAAGACTTTTAAAGTTTTGTTAATTCTGTTCAGGTTTGAAGCTCTGTTGCTAGAGACTGAGAGCATTTACTCATTTTTTTCATTCCATTGTTTTTTAGAAGTATATTTTTGCTTTGACTAGATTCCAACGTATAGGTTATTAGAGTACACCATATCTTGTAGATCCTTCTTTCAAAAATTCTTCAAAAGGCCTTAATTTCCTAATTTGGATCTTATGTTATCTAAGTGAAGAAAATAGGATGTATCTGGATAAAAAAATTAGCTTGTCTCTTGTGACTAGCTGTTTTTAATCTTCTTATTTGGTTTCTGTTGCAAATTATCACTAACCATGGCTTTTCTATTCAGTAATGTTTATTGGTCAAGATGATAAATGAATTGACTTTCCTTATTTTAAATAAACAACATAGGAGCACACCGAGTGAAAAATGAATGTGTATGATTTTGTGTATTTTGTGAATTTCCTTGCTACTGTTAAGTCTTTCATACCTGTTAGTGCTCTGCTAATCCCCATGGTCTCATTGTCTGAGCTTCCTTCAGGCCATCCATGGACCCTCTAACAGTTCTCTGCGACAACACAACCCGTGGCTAGGTATAGAGAATAAGCTACCTTTTGGGCTCCTTGGATGAATTCCTCTTCAGAGATGAATACCACTTCCCCTGCCCCATCGAAGCCACCTACAAACACAAGCAAGGTGGATTCTATGCCCTCAAATCCCTCCTCTTCTTCATAAAAAACTCCCACCTCAAGCACATTGATTACCTGTAGCAAGCCTGCGCTCAGAGGCTCCAGATCATTTCCTTACGTGACCAGAAACTGTTATTGGATTATCTTTAGGGAAAAATCAACTCCACCAATGCCATATAGCCCGTCTTGAAACCCGCTGTCTAGGAATAATGCCATGAGGATCCTAGACTGTTCAAAAAGAGACTTAGGGTAGAGGCTGATGGAAATGGGTCTCTAGAAAACCAAAATAGTGCAAAAATCCACCGTGGGATCAACTGAATTATGCTTATTAGAGTTTTGGACAAACCATTGAAGTAGATAGAAGCCCTTCTGGAGTGCAGGAATAAGAATTTCTAGCATGTAATCACCATAGTGACTAAGAGGGAGGAAAAAAAATGGGGCAGAAAAAGAAAATTCACGGAAACTCAATAGGGGCACCAAGTGACCCTTCGAAGAAAAAAGGGTTTGGAAAGGATCTTGGGGAAAAATTCAGTATACAAAAAGATGGGTTGAAGGGAAATTCTAGGCTATCCTTAGTAATGAATACTGACATTAAATCTAACATCCACAGTGTTGCTGAGCATGTGCCTATAATTGTTGTTCCCAACTCCTTCCAGGCCCTCTTAAATATTTACAATGTTAAGGAATTTTTGGAGGATGGGGTTTACTATGCCCTTGATGCCAAGGTAAAAGAGATGCCCAAAAATCCTGAGTGTATTACTATGCATAGGAAGAGTGGTCGTGATAGGAGGGGGCTTACCATTGAGGTGAGGGATAAGCCATATGCGTTGTCGCTCAATCACTAGATTCGTCGTTGCAGTGTTTGTGCTTGGGAATGAATGGCAATTCAGGGACTTGCCTTTTAAGGACCATGTTGAGATATTCAATAAAAAGTTTGTTTTTCTTTTCCTCTTTAATTTTTATGTATTTTCAAGTAAGTAGTAGTGCCTTCGGAGTACAAATGATTATCGAATTTTCAATAGTGGAGAGGTTTGTTGCAAGAAGTAACGTCATCAAGAATTTAGTTTTGAATGATAAAACCATGCAGTTGTCAATAGCTAATGGATGGTGTTAATGTTTACAGTTGTGGGGTTTTACATTCACTTTGAAGATGATAGTGTGGAGTTTGCTAAATCTGTGAGGCCGTGGAATGTGAAGATAATTTCGGTATGATATTTAGGCTTTTATGTTACTATTTTCAACTATTGTCAAGTTCATGAGCTCTGCTTCTATACCACACTATCACAATTCTTTTGGATTTGTCTTGTTGCTTATGTTGGGATAAATTTATGAACTTATTTTATCATATTTGCTCATTTATTGTCATGTAATTTTGCGTGCTTATTGTTTCGCTCATGTAATTTACTTGTAGATTAGCAAACACAAGCGGCATCAAGATAACGCTACATCAATGGAGATTTGGGACAAGTTGGATGAATACATGTGGGCCAGGAAGTTCAACTTGGTTTTCTAAATATGCCCCTTAATGAATTTATCTGCCATGTCTTTTGAAGAGCTTTCTATAGCACATTTTCAGCGAGAGATTCTCATTATTGAAGCATATAGAATAGGTAGTTCTCCATCTATTGTTATCATGTTGCAAATTCCAATAGGTAGATATTTGGGAGCTTATAAAAGCATATCGGAATGGTTATATATGCAATTGAAAGCTGCATTAGAGGAAATTTGGGGTCTAAAATGGTCCTCCTAAGGAAAATAATAATAAAAGCCACATCACACTACAAATATGCCATGTCAGATTAAATCTAATGAAAATCTAATGAAAGTCAACCTAAATCATCTCATTAATGGTAGTTGACAACTATATTGAGTTAATGTAGAGTTCAGAGATATTGATTAAAAATATTAATGAAATATTTAGATTCTTGTGCACACATAATAAATGATAGGAAACTTTTGAATTTTTTAAATGAATAGAGCAGTACGTTTTATATATTTAATAAATGTAAAAATCAAATATATTCATTTATAATGAAAAATATAATTATAATAGTAATAAAAAAATCCCTATTATTTTTTAATATAAATTTTATACTAATTCATATTAAAAACATTATATCACATAAAATAAAAAACAATAAACTATGTATATTCATATTATTTTTTATATTATTATTAAAAAAAATTGTGATTTGATGGATAGGTAGGTAAGAGAGAAAAAAAGTAAAATCAAATTTTATCATAATTTTAGTAACATTAAAAATAGTTTTTATTTTTTATTTTGTTAGTATTTAAATGTTTTATTTATTTTTGGATGTAATAATTAAATATATATATTAATTAAATATTATTAAATAATATTAAAAATACTAAATATATTTTATTTACTATTTCAAGATAAGTCTATTTAAAATTAAATATTATTTGGTTTTCTTTTTAAAAAATTGATTAATAAATGTTTTTAGAATTTCAAAATGCTTCCACTAGAATTTTAATTAATACGAAGGTTATGTTTTAGAGGAGCTGGATGTAATAATTAAATATATATATTAATTAAATATTATTAAATAATATTAAAAATACTAAATATATTTTATTTACTATTTCAAGATAAGTCTATTTAAAATTAAATATTATTTGGTTTTTTTTTTTAAAATTGATTAATAAATGTTTTTAGAATTTCAAAATGCTTCCACTAGAATTTTAATTAATAAGAAGGTTATGTTTTAGAGGTGATCTTTTCAAGAACTTAACCAAGGTGAGGTTGATATGGAGTTAACTATTGTCAAATAAAAATATGACACGTAAGCATTATGTGTCCAACTCAACCATAATGGTTGACCAAAGATATTGAAATTTTATTGGTTTAAAAATTCAACTCAATCCAGCTCATCCATAGCACAGTTTTTTATAAGGCCCATTTTAGACCCCAAATTTCCTCTCTCTACTACTTGAAAGGTAGAATGCAATGCAGTATTTCTAATATCAGAATGTTTGGAATTTGCTATGTCCATCATGTTTGTTGTATAGTAGCCATCCACCAAAAACCCCTTCGTAGGTGGGCTAAATTTGGAACATGGTAGTAAATAGTCAATTGAAAATGTTATTATAATTTCAATTTAATGTCTAACAGAGGAGTTTTTCAATTGTAGTTGAAGCTTTTAGCTCTGTTAAAAGCCGGCTTAAAATAAAAAATTGGATGGTTGACTTATGTGCGTACTCATGACTGATATTTATTGTCTTTTTAGTTTTGATATAGCTAAGTGAAATTTAAAATTAGAAGTACAGGGGATGCCTTGGATTATTGATTATTGCGTGTTTTATATACAAATTATACAGTGGATTGCATGTAGTGATGCGTGAACATATTGGAATGGAATTTGAGCAGATTCAGTACCAAGTGCACATGAGGTTTATATTACTTTAATATTGCCCACAAGTTTAAACAGTCTAAAATGTTGGTTGTAAAATTGCATGGTTCATATGTTGGTTGTAAAATTGCATGGTTCATTTATGACTGCTTTTCTTGTAAAACTTGTACATAACATTTAGCAATTTTGAACTTCCCACAGGTTTTGACAAGTCTAGAATTCCAGTAGTAAAATTTCATGGTTCATTTATGGACCTTATTTTTTTAAAACTAGTCCATAACATTTAGCAATTTTGTTGAAGAGCAGATACTTTTAAGTTTTACTTCTCTATCAAGGGCGAAAGCTATACAATTTACAATACAATTATGGTTTATGGTTGAAGATCCATAAATATATTTGTATCATCTGCAGCTTTGGTACATCTTTGACATTGTGTTTCAAACAATTCAGTTGTACATTTCTTTGGTACTGTAGTGTCAGCATAATAATTGTGGACACATCTGGGCAATGGAATAGTGTTTACTGTTTATGCCTGCATATTAACAATGGGAGGTGGGGCAAAATTTATTTCTCCACATCTTTAAGTTGTTTTCTTGATCATACAGATGAAGACGTAAAACCGCTAATAGAAAATTTGCCTCCATAACACATTTTCCACCTTGGACATCCGTATTGCCACGTCTACCAAACCTCGAACATTTGTATTGCCACACCTGCCAAAAGGTCACTGCTACACCTGCCAAAAGGTTTGGGGCCTCACAAGTCGTCCCGAGCTCCAGGCTGGTGAGCTTCTCGTGGAGTCCAAACACCCAGAGCCCACACCATAAACCTTTGCACTGCGCCGATAAGCTTTACTAAGCTCTGGCCTTATAAACACATAAAACTCAAATGGTTCTGCATATGCGAGGAACCATCCTTCCTGGTCATAAATGGGACATCATGGTTGATTTGTTCTTTTACAGAGAGCCTAAGGAAGCTAAACAGCACGAAGACGAAGAGGCCCCAGTTGCTGAATATACTGCTGACTATACAGTACCCACCCTTTCCATTCCTGGAGAGCAATGGGGTACTGATATTCCAGATGCACAATGAGGGTTGCCCCCTGAACCCGGCGCAATCCCTGTTGTGCCTACATTGCATGTGTCTGATTGGACCGTTGGAGCAGGTCCAATCAATGCTGAGGGATGGTACATAGCACCTGCTCCAGTGCCAACGGCAGCAGCAGGGTAGGATTCTGCATTATTTCCAAGTATTCCTGCTGTCCCAGCAACTAGTTGGGATAGTGCACAACCTAGCTGGGCTCCTAAAGCTCAGTAGAATTTTGTCTGGCATGGTCTTGTAGTTAGAATGAAGTCAGTTCTGCAATGTTGGATGACCGAGCACCCCATTAGGTTATTGTTAGGATCAGTCATGTTTGTTGAAATGATTTTCTGATGCTTAACTTTATTTTGCGCAAAATTTTATCCTCCATACTGTATTCATGGTTATCCAAGATAATTTTAAAAAATCTTTTCATGTCTTTCTTTTGGAAAATCTGAATGTTATTTTTAGCTCTTTCAAATGAATGACACTAAATTATTTTTATTTTTCCTTTGTAGTTTTGGAAGCCGAAGAAGAAGCAAAAAGGTATGAGTGATTAATCCCCTACTCTTTTTCTATTGAAATATTTCACTATATGTTATACAGTAGAGTCTCTGTATGCTTCTGCTTAATAAATTGTATATAGAAGGGATTGATATTTGTTATATAATTTTCACTGGTTTAACAAGTTTTCTATCAATATGCACTGACCAACATTGTTTGGTTTTGCAGCCATCTCATAGTTTTGATTCCACTGAACGAGGATCTCTAGTATGGAAGAACTGGGCATAACAACATAAGAAACAAGTCATGGTCAATCATAAAAAGCCTTTTAGAGGTATAAACATGATTATCATGATCTCCTTACTCGTTCATCTCATCATCATAATATATTTATGGTTTGTTAAATTGTACATGTATATATGTAAATTTATTTTATAACACACTATCTTCTTGTCCATTCTCTGCATTTAAAAGTATTATTTTTGTCTTCCATTTCATTCCTGTGCTCCATACAGCCCAAATTTTTCTAGTTAACTTACAATACTCAATGCTTAGAGCTGCCTAGAAATTATATGTACACTACATGGTAGTTGTTGTTAATAGTTGAACAAAGCCACAAGCTTTGTCCATGAAAAAAGTTTGAGACTTTTAGCCATTTTCAAATATAGATGCAGAAAAGTTTAGTTGAAAATAATTTTACTTGTATTTATTTGAAGCTGTTGAAGTGTGCCTTAGGCTAAAAGAAGATAAAGATTTGAAGGCCAAAGCTATAAATATTGTAGTGCTATTAATGAAATCATAAGATTGACAAGACAAAGGATTTAAAGGCTGACGCTGTAAATATTGTAGTAATCTTTTGTATATATATGTATTTAAGGTGGACGAGATATTGGAAGGAGGGAAGAAATCCAAAGAAATACAGGATAGTCTGCAAACTATTACTGATTTAGACTTCAGATCAAACTGTATAGTTAGGGTGTTAAATAACTGAAATAAAGATCAAACTGTAGCGATTTCAGTTTAAATTCGATACTGTCAGTTTAAATTGCACAATTTTAGGTTAAATTGTCGCAATTAGTGTTAAACTGCTTAGTTCAGGTTAACTTTTTGTAATTCCATCCTCTAGGTAACATTGTTGCAGTTTTATATAAATTTGATTGTTTAAGGCTAAATTGAGCCAATGCAGACTAACTTACAGAGTTGCAGGTTAAATAGTTGCAATTCAGTTTAAATCGAAGAAATTTTGGGTTAACTTGCAATAATTGTAACATTTCAGCATAAAACTGTACAAATAGTTGGAGTCCAAGGTATAGTAGGCGGTTAAATAGCATAAATCCAGGATATTTTTGAATTTAGGGGAAGGGTAGGTTTTGTGGAGAACTTGTTATATATTGGACTGAAATTCTATCTATTCATTGTTACGCTGTGTCTTTTAGTGGGAAAATAGATGGCTTTGTTAACTAGTAATTGGCTGCTTAGGAAAAGACGAGCTTCAAGAGGTCCTGTATTTGTACCTGCAAGGGACATATCTGCTGTATCTTTATTACAAGCTCTAATTCCTCTCGCCGAACAAATAATATGTTGTGAGAAGCCTAGAGGATGCCAGAGGAGAAATGCAATCCGCATTACGCAAAACATTAAGGCTTTGTCTATGCTTTTTGAAGAAGTCAGATGCAGGCGTTTCATTTCCTCCCTCTGCATTCTTATGCTTCAGAGAACTATATGTTATTTTCCAGAACACAAAATATTTGTTGGAGGACTGTAGCGGTGATGTAAATTGTGTTTGGTTGCTCATGCAAACCGAAGAAATATCAAATAAATTTCATGCTCTAACGCGCATGACATGGCTATTGCATTGGATGTAATTTCCTTGAGATCGTTGGATGTCTCACACTAGGTTAAGGAGCAAATTGAGTTGTTCCACAGTTAGGCTAGAAGGGCTAAGCTTTTCATTTTTATCTCTGAAGAACGACTTCGTAGAGATGTGTCTTCTGTTCTTGATGAGTTCGAGAAGGTGGTAACCCCAAAGGAATATAAACTCAGAAATATTTTAGATGATTTGCATCTAAAAATTGCAAAGGATTGTTTATGAGAGATATATTTGTTGGAGGAAGAGATGAGAAATCAAAATAAGCTAGGCGTAGATCAAAATGTTCCAATTATTAATAGCTTGATCGTTTTCATGCGCTATTGCAAGTGTGTTCTATTTGGGGTTACACATATGGGATTTGATGCACAATTACAACCATCAAGTGAACGAGTTTCCAGAATAGAGTCCAAGGATGTCCCTTTTATTCCAGATGATTTCAGATGTCCGATCTCACTTGATTTGATCAGAGAACCAGTCATTGTCTCTACTGGGAAAATGTATGAGCTGGCGTCCATTACCATTGCTTGTATCATTTCTATCTTCAAAGGATCCCGAAGCTCAAGAAAATACGGTAACTGCGCTCCTAAATTTATTTATATATGAGAGGAACAAATCTAAAATAATGCAATTTGGTGCATTACAGCCAATCATCAATGTTCTCATAAATGGATGCAATATGGAAGCTAGGGAGAATGTCGCTGCAATGCTCTTCAGCCTTTCCTCTATCGATGAATATAATAAATTAATTGGAGAGAGGCCAGAAGCCATTCCAGCCTTGATAAATCTTCTTCGGGACGGAATTGTCAGAGGCAAAAGAGATGCAGCTAGTGCCTTGTTTAATCTCTCAGTTTTTCAAGGTAATAGCAGCTGGTGCAGTTCCTCTGCTAATTAATGTTTTCACAGAAGACATAGTAGGTCTTACAGACAATGCGGTTTCTGTTCTTGCAGTTCTAGCGAATCAACTAGAGGGATTACTTGCAATTAATGAAACCTCTGCAATCCCTCGTATTGTCATCCTTCTAATATTGGGTTCTACTTCACCTAAATGCAAGGTGAATTGTGTTGTTGTTTTGATATCCTTGTGTTGTAGTGGAAGTGACAAAATTGTAAATAACTTGTTGAGATTTCCATCGTTAATGCCTTCTCTGTTTAATCTTCTTACATCAGGTACTCCTAGAGCTAAAACGAAAGCCACATCTCTTCTCAGAATTCTTCACAGTTGGGAGCCTTCAAGAACTCCCCAAACAATTCTCTCTTACGAGACTGGAAATTCAGTCACTACGATGAGATAGCTTTTGAAATTTGTTCTCTTTTTAGTCAGTTCTTTCCTCCAATTTTTATGGGGACTTTCTGATTTTTTCTGTGTGAAGTACCTGCCACCAATTCGTGCATGTGCTCGCCTTTTATTGGTATACTATAATCTCTCACTTTGGAAAACAAGGATGAAAATAAATGTAATCATGTCAGTTATTCGACAGGGTGTTGTCTTGTACAATTTTTAATTTATAAAATAGATAATTGTCCACTACTATGGATGCTATAGAAATTCAGAGTGTCAAACTTATCTCTGTAATTTGCGTTGTAATTCTCCTCTTTAGGAGATTCATTGTAATTAATTTTTAGTTTCATTGAATTTATTTGGTTGTGTAAATTCATATGATTTCTCTCTTTCGTTAGATATATCTGATTTGGTTTAGTAGAATTGTTTTGTACAAATATTTTCTAAACACTGAACATTTTGTGGATGACTTGGATATTTACAAACAGTTAACACACTGAATCATCAATGTTGTGACTGTTGTCGTTAAATCGATTAAATGTGGATGATACACACCAAGTATCGGCATAAATATTATTCCTCTATGGAATCTGTGCGACGTTCTTTGAAATTTGTGTGAATAGATGATCTCAGCATAAATTCAATGAGCTTGTTATCACATAAGTTAAATGATGTGGAACAAGATACAAGAGAATGTCATGTAGGATAAAAATCGTTGACTATTTACAAGAGTTACATACATATTAGTCTGTCTTTAAGCTACGTGCAGCATAGTTTTTGTTCTTAACCAATTCCAATTCCCTTGTATCATATACTCTTGTCTTGTTTGATATATATATATATTGTAGAGTAATTTGTAATACCAATTTAGATAGCATAATATTGCTGTTGAAGTGTACATAGTATTTATAGTCAAGAGTATTGCATAATATTGCTTTAGAATTGATTTTTAAGTTTGAATGAAATTATGAGGATGTAGTTAATTCATACATATTCATTGATACTCATAATGATTTAATTTTTAATTTCTATAGTAGTATGCATATAGTTGTTGTTAGAACTCCAATTCATTCATTTGTATTAAAGTATTACAACATATTACAACACAATCTGATTTAGATGTTCTCACGTATAACAAAATCAATGGTTATTAAAATGGACATCTCAATTCTCCACAATGCAATCAACTATTATTAAAATAGACTTATGTAGAGGTTTGTTCTTTAGGGAATTTCAAAATAAATATAGCCAACAAATTTCAAAACCTCGTAAGTATACTAAACTTAAACTTAGTTAGTAAGTTTGGTGTAAAAGTACCAGAAATGTTTAAAAATGATTTTTAATTTGTTTCACATTGGCTGGCAAAATTTATCATTGGAAAAAAGGGTTAATTCCATAGGATGTATTGCTAAGCCAACCATAGCAATGAAAATGGTTAAATTTGGTTAGATGTATTGTGAAGAGTGGGTGTAACAATGGGCAAAATGGTTAAATTTGTTTTGATGTATTGTGAAGAGTGGGTGTTTTATGGTTTTGAGAACTCTTTAATAAAATATATTTGAAAGAAATAAATAATTGTATATTTATAAAAATGTTAAAGGTTAATATTTAAAAATTAAGATTTAAAATAATTATAATTAAAAAACATAAAAAAATTAATAATATTATTTAAGTTTAATTAATTAATTATAATCAATATAGATAATTTAATATAGTGTATGGTTTCTTTATAATTTATATAACTGGTTTAAAGAGTAAACATTTTCATCATTAAATACAAAGGCAATATATAATATAATTGTAGATGTGGTTGTAGAGTAAAATTAATATTTAAATTATAAATTAATTTTAATTAATAATAAAATAATGCTAATTTTTACAATTAAAATAATAATAATATTATTAAATGAATAAAGTACATTAAATTAAATGCTAATTAAGTATTAATATGATTGTATAGTAATACAAATAAAATGATAATTTAATACTACTAATAATAATAATTAACATTGATAGGTATTAACTAATTAATTAAGTATAATTAATAGTAAAAAAAAAGTAAAATTTACTATTTTTTTTAAACCATGGGATCAAGAGTCTTAATTTATCCCCAAGGGGTAGCGGAGTTGGTTGCTTTTTTCTTTTAAACTTTAAATAGTTAAAAAGATCATATATATATAATAACTTAAATAACACAATTATTAATTATTTTTTGTTTTTAACTTATCACAATGCTTTTAAGGTTAAAGAAATTACAAAAAAAAAATATCTCCACTTTTTAGATAATTAATTTAAATATTTTTATCATTCCATTTAATAATTGTATAACTATAACTATAACTAATTAAATGTTTATCACCCTTATAAATGGTTTTCTTCACATGTATAAAGCTCTTTTTTATAGACTTATTTTCAATCTTCTAAAATTTTAATAAATAAATAAAATTGAAATTCATATATATTATTTATGCATTTTATCTATCATATTTTTTTTAGTTTTAGGTGAAAGTAATAAAATATAACATTATTTATTTATTTATCACATGCACATTATCAAATTATTTATTTACCATATTATGTGACCACACTTCTATCTATATATACTCAAGACATCCAAATCTAAATCATGGTTGATTATAGCTGAAAAGAAGTGAGAGGGTCAACATAAGGTTGGCCTTGTGCACAACATCCTCCTTGAATATGTATAAGAAGCCATGAAGAGAAAGCATTAGATTGGATTTTTCGCACTTAATGTTAAATGCAAGCTATCTAAAGATAGAAACTTATCAAAACACTATAGAAACATGGTTCCACAACCCAGTAAAGGAAGTCTCCCCCATATTGGGTTGTAAAATACCTTGCTACTCTCAATTAATGATTTAATTTTGTTCCTGTCCTTCATAATGACTATACTTTTATAATTTTTTAAAGTTGTAGTTTATGAGTAAAATAGAAATGTTGATGTTGAAGTGTAATCATAGGAATGGTTGAGAGGTCACACTTTCAATTATGAGTTTTACTTAATGTTTGGTCAATGGTTACTAAAGACAACTCTTTATTTTTCATTTTTTTTAATTCCTCATTTTTTCTTTGTGATTAGTCCCATTCTATGACAATGACTATTGTTTTCAATTAGTTGTATGGATTAAAAAAAATACTTATCCAAGATTGACCAAAATTATTGAAGTCAACTTTATAAAATCCTCTACTAATGGTCACAAAGGTTTTTGCGAAGGTTACTTGTAAATTAAAAGTTATCCGTGAATGGAGGTTTTTGTCCATAGGTTTATGTTTCTTTTATCTTAGTGCGTTAGGATTGGTGTACTATATCCATGTGCACTTGTGTTATGCAACCAAGTCCCAGAAATAGCACAAAAATAGCTGAAATAGAGAAAAAGAAAGTAATCCATGCTTTAATAATGAAGAAAATAGATGAATATTAATCATGTTCGAGGTAGGAATCTCCTTACACAATGTACTGTGTACCCAAGACAATACAATATACAATGCTTACTAAGATGAAAGTATCTCCTTCCTATATATAGGAGACATGTGTGCAATAACAACTAATAGACCCAAGCCGACATCAAAATATGTAATATACCACCATAAAGGGGGTAAAGTGCCACACTATAGGGATAATGTGACCAACATTTAGGGCTTAATAACTTGTGTTATAGACTTGTCCACACTGTCACACTCACAAATTGATTAGATTTAGAATATTGAGCAAGTACTAGAATTGGTATTTACCATGGTTGCACCATAACACACATTACAATATAGAACCTTTGGGTGAGCATTTTGATAAGGATCCTTAATCCATACATTACATTACATTTTTGGAGCACTATAACACAATCTTTAGTGTTTTGAACTTGGTCATGAAAGTTGTGATCTCACCATCATGTCTCTAAACCAGCATGGTTTTTACCTACTATTAATCTGCATAAAATTTGATTTGAGATCTACATTTCAGATGAGGATGATGAAAACAATATCTCAATATCATGTCTGTTCAAAATCTTGAAACTCGACACAACTAGCACAAGTGAAGTGGTTGTATATGGTTGGTTAAAACGCATCTTTGAACTATTGTTATTTGATGTTAATTCATTGTTTTATACATCTTATTTTCAAGAAACTATATAGGTCTAGGGTACAAAACTCCCAAATGAATGGTTTCCATGGACATATCAAAAAATGAACATAAACAATATTTTCTTCAAAAAGAAACAAGGCATGTGATAGTAGAGTGTTTTAGGGAATATTTATTTAGGGAAAACCATGTCACGTGAAATGACTTGTTAGGATTTTATAAGGGGTTAGATTTCCACCCTTACCAAAATCCTATGGATCTAGATCACTTTTTGGTGCAATAACCCCTAAATAGATCTAGATGGCTTGTTTTCAAGTAAATGAAAAGCTATAAGGTGAAATAGTGATGAACCAAGGAAACAAGAGACAATTGTAAGGTAGGGTGAAATAATGATGAACCAAGTCAACAAGAAACAATTATAAAACATAAAAGTTGAGCTTAATTACCAGGCTACCAATTTGTTGAGGTTGAGAGCTTGCTTACCTCCAAAGTGAGTAATTCATTGGGTTAAGGTGATAAATTGCACATCCAAGTGAGTGGTTTAAATAAAAAACAAGAAAACCAACATATCCTATTTTCCAGTAAGGGACTCCATCCGAGACTGGTTTTTTATTTGTGATGTGAATATTCATGTAACTATTTATTTTATCGTGATACATCTTCTTACAATTGGCCCTTCATTTCCCTTCCCTGCAAAACTTGCTTCTTAAACTTGAACCTTCATATCCCTTCCGTGCAAAACTTGTAGTCTATTTTCTCAAGGTACACTGCCAGGTTTGTACAAACTCCTTTTTAGTTTTTTTTTCCATCTTTTCTTCCTCTCCAACAACAACCTATGGGCCTATTATTGCACCTTCTCAAGGCAATTGCTAGTTTATTTTTCTTTGGCATGTTAATATTGGTGATAGTAATCCACACTTATATGTTTCATCACTAACATTTTTTATTTTAATTTTCATATTTAATATTAATAATATGTGATGACACCACAAATAATTTAAACAATGATGTATTTTACTTATGTTAAATTTAAACAAAATCATTCTAATCTTCTATAAACTTAACTTCGTAACTCATAGAATGTCGTACATCTAGTTTGAGGCTTGCCTTTTGAAGCCTTTTTATGATCTCTTTCATGCCAAAGAGCACCAAAACATTGAATTAATAATAAAACCGATACCCAATAGAAACTTGATTGAATAACTCACTAAGTGCAATTTATATAATTTGTATTTTTATTTATATTATATTTTTTTTAATGATAATTTTTATTGGTCAAATTGTAATTTTAATAAATAAAAAATTTATTTCCATAGTCTAAAACTAAAATTTTAATAATTTCAATAAAAATTTTGCATGGAGTTTCCAAGTGTTGTAAATCCAGTATGAGATAAATATTATCATATAGCTTAAAAATAAATAAATAAAATTTACATCTCCTTATTAAATAAAAATTTTAAACCAAATAAAAAGTTTTTAAAAATTATAAAATCAAATAAAAAATCATTAAAAAATACCTATTTTAACTATTAATAATAAATAAAAATAAATAAAAAATAAAAAATATATTTTAAAACCCAATCGTAGAAGAATCAGATTTCTTTAAAAAAAACTTGAAAACTTAATTTTTTTTAAAAAAACTTCAAAACTTTTTCAGAATCAGAGTTTTGAAAACAAAAAACTTGAAAACTTAATTTAAAAAAACAAATCACACCTCAAAAAAAATTTGAATATCTCTCGATATCCCATATAAACCTACACTAATAACTAAAAAATATTGTAAAAAAATGAATGCAAACATAAAATAACTCACATGATAAGTCTGCTATCCGAATTATTTCCCGGAATCTTCTGGAAAAAGACCACATCGCCTTTGTGTTCTATATTTCTTGTGACAAGAGCACCGAATACATTCGCGCAATCTGACGGCCCAAATGGAAATTTGCTGACATCGAATCCTGCTTTACACAAGCCCAGTGAAAGTCTCTCAGCAAGTCCTGTATGTTGAATGAACTGCAAACCACCATCCCTCTTCGCGAGACCCAATTCTTCGGCCTTAACGGTGGCCATTTTTACTGATGAGAAATCAGAACCATGATCAATCATTCAAACATTTACTGTAAATTAGTCTTCTAGTAAGTTAATCATCTTAAAAATGAAGTACCATATTTCAAATTATGTGTAGCGAGTAGCACTGATGCTTCACCCACAACAACTTTCTTCAACATCGATGAAACGCAGGCTCTCTCTCTCTCACAATAAGAACCCTCCTTACAACTGTCTCTCTCACAATAAGACCCCGCCTCTGATTGATCGTCCGAGAGGTAGGATCGTGAGAGACTCAAACCCATTGAAATACCCTGCTTCTTAGCCTCTTTGCATACCTATATGAGACGAGGCCATGAATCTTTCCGATAAGCTTGCACACCCAAATAAACTATCGGCCTCCCAAGTGATATGTTAAATTCAGAAAATACTCTGCAAACCAAGTAATCAATTGCGGGCTGAAAATAGGTCATGGGTTATGCTACCACCAGCAAAGGAAGTGAAACTACTCGACAGGTTGCGCATATATCAAACATCATTTTTTCCACTAAATTTAAGTCCTCTATCTCTCTGGGTGTCAATGGCTTTGGCCCAGTGGTAGTTTTATGATCAGGACTAGATTGGACGAAAAGTGACAGAGTTTCTTTCCTCCCTGGCAGATTGAATTCAGGTTGGCGGTATTGCCATCTTAGCAAATCGCTAACTCTATCAAGTAATTTTGCAGTACAAAGGTCATCATAAAACTGACCTGTTGTGACAGCAAATTAAAATTAAAATTTGCATCACATCAAAATCAAAGTTAGCATAGCAAAACCAAAGTTAGTATCCTCTAAGTTGAGCTTATTTGGATGGCTGATTTCTCCATCTAACTGGGAAGGAGTAGAGTTAACAGTTTTTTTATTTTTTTCTTGTTGGATGGAAGGAATTAGCAATCTAGATAAGGATAGCTGCATGCATCATTTTTACCAGAGCTTATTTAGATTGCTAATTCTCACTTGAAATAATGGAGAATTTATGAGTCAGCTAGTTGAACTGTAGTTGATTAAATGCAGATCCTATTTCTGCGGTGTTTGTTGTAACTGTTTTCTGAATGCTTCAGTCAATATAAACAGATTGAGTGTTACTCTTCGTATTCATCCTGTTTTTCCAATTCATTCTCTGTGCTCTGTTTTCTTCGCTGCATACTCTGTTTTTAACTTGGTATCAGAGCTCCAGGTTGGTGTGTGAAAGTATTGAAGGAGAAGCAGCCAATCGCAAGGAGCAAATCGTTGGAACTCGGTGCAAGCTGAATGCTGGAGGAGAGCATCCATCACCGTGTGTGCAGACTTGGTAATTTGTTTTATCAGAGCCACCGTTATGAGAAGAGATCGAGCTGCTGCCATTTTTTTTTTCTTGGCTAAGAAAAGAAGCCGAAGTGAAAAATCGTTGAAGTTTTAGAAGTCGATTGCTGATTACTGCTAAACGCTGCCCAAATCGCTACAGATTTGTGGAGAAGGTCGCCGCTATGTAAAAGAAGCCAAGTGCGTGTGGTTTACTCTGAAGAATCCACTGTGAAGAGGTGAAGCTTCTGGCCAAAGAACACCGAGAGATTGCTGACAAGAGAGTACCCAGCACCTGCCCAGGCTAGTGTGGGAGAGATCGCTGACCAAAGAGTACCCAGCACTCAGATCTGAAGAGGCCCGTCCAAGCTAAGAAGAAGCCTGCGCTAAATCGCTGGGATTTCATTGCTGAGATGTCAAATCCATTGGGAGAGACCTATCTCAATGAGGCCAACAAATTGGATGGCTCGAATTTCATAAACTAGAAATTCAAAATGCAGACCCTGATGGAAGGCTATGGTGTCTGGACAATCACCAATGGAGATGAAGCAAAACCTGTAGCAGCTGCGGGTGGAACACCAGCACAAATCCAAGACTGGGATAAGCGTGAGAACAAAGCCAAGGTACTGTTATGAATGTATGTTAAAGATAGTATTATTCCACATATCAAAGAAGCTAAAAATTCTGCTGAAACATGGACAGCACTTAAAGATCTGTATGAAACTAGCAATACAAACCGTTTGCTTTTCTTAAAAACTAAATTGCTAGGCATTAAGATGGATGCAAATGAGTCTGTTAGTTCTTTCTTGGGTCGTCTCAAAGAAGTGAAAGATAAGCTATGAGACATAGGAGAAAAGGTCTCCAGCACTGATCTCGTAACAATTACATTGAATGGTATGCTAGAGGACTACCATATGTTTATAACAGGTCTCGCAGCAAGAGAGAAACCTCCTACTTTTGAAGAGCTAACAAGTATTTTGCTGCAAGAAGAAGAGAGGCGTGGGAACTTTAAGCCTCAAGATTCAAGTTTGGCATTATGGTCAAATAAGAGATCTCCGAGAGGGAGATCAGGAGAAAGAGGCAGAGGAGGCAGGTCATCACAGAGTAGAGCTCCTCAAAGACCGAATCAAGGTATGCCATCTAACAGAAATAAATCAAAAAGTTGTTTTTATTGTGGTCGACCTGGACATCTTATTAAAGACTGTTATAAGAAAAAGAATGATGAGGCTAGGAATAGACAACCTAGAAAACATTCAGGTCATTTTGTTGAAGACTCTTCACCACATGATCTAAAACTATTTATGGCTAGAGATGAAATTGTTGATAAGATTTCTGAAACGCCAAACTTTGACTCAAGGGATCTTAGACTGTTTGTGTCTAATGCTGCTTTATCTGCTGAAATTGATGATATTGATGCTTGGTTTGTTGACTCCGGAGCATCAGTGCATATGACTTGTAATAAGAAGTGGTATACTAACTATAAAGAAACACAGAATGGTGCTAGTATATATCTTGGTGATGACCATGCTTATTACATCAAGGGATACGGAGATATTCCAGTGACATTGTTGAATTCTTCAAAAACTACTGCATAGTGAAGGACTTACTGGACCAACACAAAACTCTTGCAAAGGGAGTCAGAGTAGGAGGCCTATACAAACTTGATGTTACTAGTAAAGAGCATTACGCATTAACTTCTGCAATCATGCCAACAGAGAGTCTTTGGCATCAAAGGTATGGTCACATCAATCATCCAGATTTATTGTAATTATTGAAGCATAATATGGTTGAAGGACTTCCCATGTTAAAAATTGTGAACATTCCTTGTGAAGGATGTGCATTAGGAAAGATGCACAGAAATGAATTTCCTTCTAATCCTGATAAGAAAAAAAGAGATGTCTTAGATCTTGTGCATACTGATGTTTGCGGGCCTATGCAGACTAGATCCTTAGGAGGTGCATTTTATTTTTTGCTATTTATTGATGATTGCACAAGATACACATGGGTTTATTTTCTTAGAAGAAATAGTGATGTTTTTGAGTACTTTAAGGAGTTCCGAAACATGGTTGAAAAACAGACAGAAAAATCCATTAAAATCCTTCGTTCAGATCAAGGGGGAGAGTATAAATCAAGGGACTTCAACAAATATTGCAAAGATAAAGGAATAGTACAGTAGTTTACAGTACCCAGCACTCCACAACAGAATGGAGTTGCTGAAAGGAAAAACAGAACCTTGGTAGAGTGTGCACGCAGTATGATGAAAGGTAAGAGTCTCTCAAATACCTTCTGGGGTGAAGCCATAAATACTGCTGTTTACTTGAATAGAAGTCCAACTAGGAGTCTTGATAATATTACTCCTTTTGAAGCTTTGTATGGTTTCAAACCAGTAGTTCAGAATTTGAAAGTTTTTGGGTGTACTACGTTTGCACATATTCCAAAGGAAAATAGGAAGAAACTAGATGCTAAAGCCATTAAATGTATCTTCATAGGTTACTGTTCTCAATTCAAAGCATATAAATTGTTTGATCCTTTTACTCATAAGGTATTTGCAAGTAGAGATGTACTCTTCCATGAACAGGAAACAGAAATTTCAGAGAACAACAACCAAAGCCATGAGGAATGGCATAAAGTTCTTGATGAAGGGGTTACACAAGAACAGCAAACTGTATTACAGTAGCCAAACATACAGGAACAGCAGCAACAACAAGAGGGATTCAGTGATACAAACAGTCCAAGCTCTAGTGATGAAGACAAAAGTTCACACAGCGAAGAGGAAGGTAATCAACAGCTAAGAAGATCTTCAAGACAGGTTTGAGCTCTTGAAAGGTACAAAGACTATGCCCTTATGAGTAGCATTTCAAATGTCATAGAACCCATTAGTTTTGATGAAGCCAATGCACATGATGAATGGAGAAATGCAATGGAGGAGGAATATGAATCAATAATGCAAAACAATACCTGGGAATTGAATGAATTGCCTGAACATAAAAATCCAATAGGATGCAAATGGATATACAAACCCAAGTTTAAATCAGATGGTAGCATAGACAAATATAAGGCTAGATTGGTGGCAAAGGGGTATTCACAAACAGAAGGTATTGACTATGCTGAAACATTTGCACCTGTAGCTAAATTGAATACTATCAGATTATTAATTGTTGTCACATCCCCGGTTTTGACCCCGTTTGCATGATGTATATAATGTAATTAATCGTGGTGAGGAGCTAAAGGCAAAAGCCCCACCATCGATTTGGTTGTGTATGTTTGGCAATGGGGAAAGTTGCCGATGGTTTATCGTGCTGTATGGCACATTATAATTTGGCATCATGTAAGCATGCACATCAATTAAAACTAAAACCACAACCAGCTATGGCAGTGCAACGTTGAATGAAAAGGGCATGGTTCCAAAGGATAAGGGGTGGGGGATGTCAAACCTTGGTTTATGGGGCAAAAACCCATGTGTTGCCACCTTGTTTGTTTTGCCACCTTTCTTGTCTTACCCAACCTCTCCAACCTCTTCAATGTCTTGACTTTGTTAGTTGGAGGCAGTTATTGCATGAGGAAACGTGGGCATGGGAAAACGTGGGTTTTGGCAGGCTGCTGTCAATTTGGATGATACGCATGCCCAGTGGAGAACCTTCGTTTCTCTCACGCCGGTCTTCATTCTCCCCATGGTCGGTTGCTCTCACGGCTGGTCTGTTTCTCCTCACACAGAGACGTGGTCTGTTTCTCCTCACGCAGAGCCATGGTCTGTTCTTCCTCACGCAGGGGTTGGGTATGTTTTCCCTGGTGTTTTGCTGTTGGGTGCAAACTTCCTCACGCACAGACCATTGAGGTCAATTTTCCCATGTGAGAGCCATGCTCACTGTCTTTGTTTTGGGACCGTTGTATTCCCCATGCCTTGTGGGTTGTGGTATCCCATTTGCGTTTTGGGCCATTGTGGATTCATAGTAAGTCATTTCCTATCATCAGTGATGTCCCTGCTGTGTGGACTGTGTAATGTCGGATGAAATTCCCTTGTCTGTCCATGCTGGGAGTTGGCTTCTCCTTGGTTTTGGGAGTGTGATTGGTTTCCATCACTCATTGTGAGTTTGGGTTGTTGAATTGCCCTGGGTTTGGTTGTTGTGGATGCAATCATCTTTTGGGTGTTGTGGCTGAGTTGTTTTGGCCATGTTAGGGCCAAGAACAACTCAGCAGTGTGGTTGGATTTGAGCTGTGTCTCACCCTTGGCTTGGGATCTTTCCCTGGTTGTTTTTCCTTCTTCACAGGGCTGTGAAGGGTTGTTTGGCTATTGGTATGCAGTGGTTGTCCCTTGGACGGTGCTGGCTTGGCCGTTTGTTGGAGGCTTGTCAAACCCAGCTGTGTTTGGTTTGCTGATTGTGTCCCCTTGGCTATGTGCAAGCCTGCAATTAACCCTTATTCCGGAGGAATCATGCCCAGCTCGAGGGTGGCAGTGTTGCTGAGAGATCGATGAGCAAGCTAGCCTATGGTTGGGTGGAACGTTGCAGCGACATAGCTGGTTACGGGCTAGTTCTTCATTGAAAGATAAGTGCTGCTGTTACTTCACCTCTGAAATTTATCTATTGTATATGGAATTATGATGAACATGTTTATGCTAGAAATGTATGTGTGTTGCTTCCGCTGAATGTTAATTCGTTATGCATCTGTGTATGCTTGTAAGTTTTAATTCCAGCATCGATTTCTTTAATTATGTCCATGGGGCGGTTTTCCCGGCTATATTTGATGTTCGTCGCGTCCTCTTCGCCGTTCTGAGGGATGGGGACGTGACAATTGCCTTAGCTACAAAGTATAATTGGAAGCTAAACCAATTAGATGTTAAATATGCCTTCTTGAATGGTGAGTTAAAAGAGGAGGTGTACCTTACTCAACCTGAAGGGTTTGTGGAAAAAGGGCAAGAACACTTAGTGTGTAAGTTAAAGAAAGCATTGTATGGACTAAAACATGCACCTAGGTCATGGTATGAGAAGATAGACTCTTTCTTTCTTCAACAGGGATTTATGAGGAGCAAGAGTGATCCAAATCTATATATCAAATGTGATGAGCAGGAGTATATAGTATTGATTTCTGTATATGTTGATGACTTAATAATTACAGGAAATGCAAAGAATCTGATTGATGAAATCAAGGAGCAGCTGTCACAAGTTTTTGATATGAAAGATTTGGGTGAGCTTCATTACTGTCTAGGTCTTGAAGTTTGGAGGAATGCAGGTCAAATATTTGTTTGTCAGAGTAAGTATGTTAGAGATGTACTTCAGAGATTTAAAATGGATCAGTGTAAATCTTCTGCTGTTCCCATGCAGTAGAATGTAAAATTCTCTTGTGATGATGGTTCAAAGGAGGTGAATGCTACAATGTACAGACAGATGGTGGGTAGTTTGAATTATCTCACCACAACTAGACCTGACATTGCGTATTCTGTGAGTGTGCTAAGTCAGTTTATGGAAAAACCTCAAGAAAGCCATTGGAATGCAGCAAAGATGGTACTCAGGTATCTAAGAGGAACACTTGACTTTGGTATTAAATATACTGATGCTTCTGTTGTTGAGTTGATAGGTTATTCAGATTCTGATTGGGCTGGGAATCCGGATGATCGAAGATCAACCACTGGATATGCATTTAGCATAGGATCTGGAGTTGTTTCATGGAGCAGTAAAAAGCAGCCTACTGTATCTCTGTCCTCTACTGAAGTAGAATACAAGGCCCTGTGTGCAGCTACCTGTGAAGCTGTTTGGCTGAGAAGACTTCTTCAAGATGTCGAAAAATAACAAAAGGAACCTACAGTAATCAAATGTGATAATCAAAGTACAATCAAGTTGGCAAATAATCCGATCTTTCTTTCAAAGACAAAGCATGTTGATGCTCAGTATCATTTTGTTAGAGAGAAGCTACAATCCAATGAAATAGATCTCATATATTGTAATACTTGTGAAAATATTGCTGACATTTTCACAAAGCCTCTTGGAAAAATCAAATTTGAATTGTTTAGGGAAATGTTAGGTGTAGCTGTTAATCCATTCTCCATTAAGGGGAAGACTTGAAATAACGGAGAATTTATGAGTCAGCTAGTTGAACTCTAGTTGATTTAATGCAGATCCTATTTCTGCGGTGTTTGTTGTAACCGTTTTCTGAATGCTTTAGTCAATATAAATGGATTGAGTGTTACTCTCCGTATTCATCCTGTTTTTCCAAATGGTTCTATGTGCTCTGTTTTCTTCGATGCATACTCTGTTTTCAACTTTCTCTCCATCTAACTGGCAAGGAGCAGAGTTAATAGGTACTTTATTTCATTCTAGTTAGATAGAAGGAATCCACAATCTAGATAAAAATAACTGCATGCATCACCTTATCTAGTTCACTCTGATTTAGTTGACTCTGTTTCTTGGTGAACAATACTCAGGTTTCACCACATTAAATAGCCAGCAGCAAGTTGAATATTATTAACAGTTTGCAATCACTATATCCTTAGCTGTAGCTTTATTTACATGAGGCTAATAATACTCAGCCTGCAACGGCAGCAAGCTTTATGCCCTTGAATCTCAAAGCCATTTAATCCGACGACGACAGCAGGCTTCATGTACGTCGAAGTTTGAAATCCAATAGACATGAAGCGTGCTATAGAGAAATCAAAATGCAAATATACTACTTACAGATCCGGGAGGAAGAAGCGACACTGAAGACACTACGAGGAGAAGTTGCTTATTATTGTCCTCTGCATAAGCCTTGCGTTGGGCGTCTTGTGCGTTGTAGTTGACAATGCCCTTGAAACCGAGGTCCCTCAATCTGTGTAACACGCAGGAAAGCTCGTGAACGTTCTTTATCCTGCAGAATTCGGAATAAGGCTTATCGATCATCATCAGAAATGCGAATGATAGATCTAAACTCGACCTTTTGTCGCGCTTGAAACTCAGATAATGTGCTATATTAAGTATCTCCTCTGTACTCAATTCCGACAACGGTCTCTCTACTTCTTCCATGTGCTCAATTGAAGCCAAAGGCTCTGCATTCTTGACAACAATCTCAGTATTTTTATTTTCATTCTTATTGTGATTCTGAAAGAATCTGCGCTGCTGCTGCTGGGGAGTAATAAGTTGAATATTCGGCTTTGAGAGACGGCATAATATATGCTATAGGGCGATATTAATCCTGATCCGGGAGATTTATCTTTTCGCAACTTCTGCAATTCCGGCCGAATTTGCTTAAAAATATTTGGTGTTTAAATGCCGTGCTTGTAATAAGGCGGTGCTGAGGAAACAGGAGGCCCTTTTAAATTTACCAACCGTCAATGCCATTGTTGCAAGAATGCTCACAAGCTTTTTTTTTTTAATAGAAGTATATCGTCGAAAAAATGAATATATACGAGGCAGTCCAACTAAGAAACTGAGATTGTGGTTTATACGAGGCAGTAGCATAGAGAAAGCTGGATGAGAAAAGTGTTCTTCACTCTCATTTAAAAAAAATTAACTGTAAAAGGATTGACAATTTAATAGCTATAATAAGTTTGTAATGGACAAATTTATACTTAATATAATATCAAATCATTTTTAACATTTGTGTCAGCCAAAAGCTCCGTTGGCTCTTTAATCTTCGTACGCTTAGGGACAATTGTTTACTAAAATCTGTAAAGCATATCATGTAATGTTTCCTTGAAGAGATGACAATGAAATTGATGGAACATTGTGGAAAATCTATAAGACATATCATATAATGTTGACTTTGACTAAGAACATTGAAATGGGTGTTAATGTCATCGTGTATATGTATATATTGTGCGGTGTGAATAAATCATAAAAGTTTAAGTATTTATTTAAAACACTTAATTATATGTATAATTAAGTTTAAAATATTTAATTGTATGTATAATTGAGTTTAGATTATTTCAAATCATCAAAATTAGGACATTACATAATGAGACCTTACCTTTTTGGCATGGCTAATGATGAATCATAATAAACTTGCTCAATCTGATAGTTGTGGAAATCATTAGTATGGCATGGAGAATGATGAATCATAATAAACTTGTCTCAATCTCATAGTGGTGGAAATGTTTTAAAGTTGATTCAATTTAACTTCAAGTTGGATGTTAATGTAAAGTTTTTTTTATAAATGTTAAAGTAAAGTTTTCGATCTTTTTATCTTTGAGATCTCTCACAAGATTAGTATCATGTCCTCGCTCCTCATATCGACGATGGAGAGGATGTGACCATCACAATTACTCTCAAACGGGCAAAATAACCCCATGAACATAAAAACATGAATATGCATTAAATTAAAACATAATAGATGCATAATCGTTAACATGCATTAAACATGAATCTATACACATATGCATAGTGCATTCTATAGCAGAAGCGAAACTCATTGGTTCAATCATTTAAACATTCAACATGTTCGTTTTAATTAATATAGCAAATACAAGTATAGAGATTTAAACACAAGGATACTTATCTTGCAATGAAGTTGGTCTGCAACTAGCTATGTTGCTGTAATGTTCCACCCAACCATAGGCCAGTGTGCTCATCAATCTCTCAGCATCACTACCACCCTCGAGATGGGCATGATTTCACAACGATCTAGGGAACAACAACAAGCTCACACATGCATCTACAGTCAATCTAACACACCCATTGGGTTTCATAGACTTCTATGGAACAAGCCAATAACATAGGGTTCCTAGGGCTTACTGAGCCCATCCATCACAAGGATGCCTACAACAACAAAATACACACTGAGAATCAACCAAGCTGTTAGCTATCCAGGAAACTCCTCTAGGTTGCAGCTCGAGGATGCCTAGTAACTTCAATGCTTTTAATGGTTTTCTAAATGGATCAAGTTAGATGACCTAAAGTACCTCACAAAGTCAAGACATGCATAATCTCAATCAAAAGATAAGGCTTCTAACCACCAATGATTAGAGGGTTGATAATAAGGTGAATAAATGAAGAACTTACTATGCTTGTAGGTTCATATATAAAACAATCACATATGAATGGCTAATCATAACAAGGAAAAATACTTGCAATTCAACTCATCAGCACATAGATAGGATGATAGCTATCTAGTATTAGACAAAAAGAATAAACTTGAATTAGACATCCAAGCACAAGTATAGAACAGAAAAGAGATGGAACCTGAACATATAATAACAAAAGAGCTTATATTAAATGATGAATAACATGAAAAGCTTGATAACAATAAGGGTCTAAAAGTCTCCAAAGTCGAACCCTTGCTTCAACATTAGTCACAGGCTTTATAGCCTTTACAAAATTTATTTTAGACCCTTAAAAGTTGGATCTGATTTACTAAAAATAGATAACGTAATTGTTTTTGCAAAAATTAGGTCAAAAACCCTAACTTAAGTTCTAGTCTATCTAACTGTAATACTTGTTCACTCCTTGAACTCTTTAATAACTACAGTTATTTATGAAGTAAAACTAGGCCCTATCATCTGACATATAAGTCATGGTTTGTCAAAAGTAGATAGGGTTTGTGACCCTTTTCACCTCGCTGGCACCTTCAAAACTGGAACAGAACCAATCCACTAGTGCCTTTAACTAATATCCAACTTTATAACTCATCCCTGAGGTGTCTAGATGAATCAAAATTGGTTATGTGTGGATGCATGTCTTCCTGCACTGTTCTATGCTTTTGGTGGTTAAGGAAACAAAATCCTGGGTCTGTAAGCTACCGAAAGCTCTGCTTTTAGTGGCTAATGAATAGCTGATGCGTTCTCCAAAGCCACCAAAAGCTCTGTTACTGCAAAATTTTAATTAGTCATTTAATCATCCTTTTATAGCTTTACTTCTATCCTTCCGGTATTTCTTCAACTTGTATAATGTTTGGAATAATAGTAGCATCATAGGCTGCCTACGGATCTTGAATGCTTATTGATGCCTCTGCTAGGGTTTCCAGCGCAAGGTGAGATTGAGAGCTAGGGTTTGAGTTTTTCTTCTGCAACCTCGATAGTCTGATCATCCTGTAGAGCCTGGAGTTGTCCTTCATTAATCTCAGATTCCTTTTTTGCTGCAAGATATACATCCCTCTCATTTCTAGAATAGAACTATGCAATTTAGTATTTTTCTTGGTTAATCTTGCATTATTTCTTTTGATCTCTCTATCTAAGACCTATAGTTCATATATTTTCCCTAATAGTTGGTTCATTCTCCGGGACCTAGGTTTCCTTGAGGAAGTCTCTGCCATTGGTTCATATTGACCTTCCCTTGGTGTAGGTGAGGGAAAATCCTCATGTTCCATTGCAAGCTACTTTGTTAGGTCAACTTCCTACCCTTCTTCTTATTCAGAGTATGAGTAAGGTAGGTTAAGTACATTTTTACCTTGTGCTGGGGCCTCCTCCTCCTTTCCACTGAAATCCATATTTCTCTTGGTTCTGTTGGTCTTGGGATTTGGAGAGGGTTGATCCATTGCCACTGGTGAGATGGCCCTTCTCTTCCTCTTGCTACTCTTAGGAGTGGTGGACTTCTTTGAGGGGGACTTTCCTTTGTCTTCTGGCCATAAACCTATTTCAAACTCATTCCAAAATAAGAAGTATGTCCATGTTATATTTATTCTTTGCAGTAGTTCTTGGACAATGAGCTTTATCAGGCCATGGTGGGATAACCTGCCTGCAATTTCGATGGGCTAGGATTTGACCTGATGGGCCGTCTTAGTCAGGATCTTGTGTAGGTAGAAAGGCGGGTTCAGTGGGATCCTATTAGTGAAATGATTCATCAATTTAATGTGGTATATCATCACCCTATTATACCTGCATTCACAAGTTACATAAACCAGGATTGCTTTCAACAATTGCTGCCACTTCTCTTCAAGCCAAGTTAAAGGGATGCTTTTCTTCCATACTACATTCTTATGTTCATGCTTCAAGTAATACCTGAATTCCACATCCTTCATGATGGTGGTTTTGAACCATTTCTCCCCAGTCCTTGGGAGTTCTGCTACTTCTGCTATTAGGGCTTCATCAACCTAGAACTCTTCTCTGCCTATCACTGCCTTAGAGCCATAAAAAAAAAGAGCAAATGCTTTTGCCACTTGCTGGTGGCATCCTTGAATTTTCTCACAGAACTTGTAACATCCTTCATCTTTGAATAATTGGCACAACTCTAGGTGTGACTCGAGATAGCCAATGTCCCCCAATTCATGTCTGAGGGTAGGTCCTCCTCCTTTCTTCATTACTGGACTGCTCTCCTTGTACCTGCAAAAACCAATATTCAAACCCTTTCGAAAGGATATTATCGTGCTGGTTTTCAGGAATGGCTTGGATCAGTAAGGCTACATGTAGAAAAATGTGGAATGGACTGAGGAGAGGGTGCTGATTTTTGAGGAGCTGATCTCCTTAATAGCCTCTATAGCAGCAACATACTCTGCTTCAGTTGTTGAAAGTGCAACAACTTGTTGCAGTTTTGAAATCCAACTTACTGTTGTTCCACCTACAGTGAACACATACCTTGTGGTCCTCCTCCTGCTGTATTTATCACCAGCCATATCTGCATCAACATATCCCTATAAAACAATGTCTAAACCTCCAAAACATAATGGATGAGAAGTGGTACCTCTCAAATACCTGAGAATCCACTGTACTGCTTTCCAATGCTCTTTACCTGGATTTTTCATATACCTGCTCACAACTCCCACTGCATGTGCAATATCTGGTCTTGTGAACACCATGGCATACATCAAGCTCCCAACTGCTAATGAATAGGGAATCTTGGACATGTAACCTATCTCTTCTTGTGTCTCTGGACACATATGCTTGCTTAGTTTGAAATGGCTTGCCAAAGGTGTGCTGACTGGTTTTGCATTCTGCATTCTAAACCTCTGCAACACCTTTTCTATGTACTCACCTTGAGACAATGTCAATTTGCGATTTTTCCTATCTCTTGTTATTCTCATACCAAGTATTTTCTTTGCAGCACCCAAATCCTTCATTGCAAATGATTTAGCTAGTTTTCTTTTGAGAACATTTATATCCTAAATGTTAGACCCTGCAACAAGCATGTCATCCACATACAATAACAAGATAGTATATCTTCCGTTATCTAGCCTCTTGAAATAAACACAGTGGTCAAAATAACATCTATCATAACCTTGTTCTATCATAAACTTATGAAATTTTAAATACCACTACCTTGGATCTTGCTTCAGGCCATACATGCTCTTCTTCAACCTGCAAACCAAATTCTCCTTCCCTTTGACCTCATACCCTTGTGGTTGCTGCATATAAATCTCTTCCTCCAAATCCCCATGGAGAAAGGCTGTTTTTACATCTAATTGTTCAAGATGCAAATCTTCTACTACCACTAGACTTAAAATAGTTCTAATTGAATTCATTTTAACAATAGGAGAAAATATTTCATCAAAGTCTATACCTTTCTTTTGTGTAAACCCCTTTACAACAAGTCTAGCCTTGTACCACTTCTTTCCTCCATCTTCTTCCTTCAACATGTAAACCCATTTATTCTGCAATACCCTTTTTTCTGCAGGCAACTTAACCAGATCCCAAGTCTGGTTTCTTACCAACGAGTCCATCTCCTCATCCATGCCTTGCTCCCACTTCTTTCTAGTTTCTACCTGCATTGCTTCTTCAAAACATTCTGGCTCACCAGAATCAATCATCAATAAATAATAAAGTGAAGGAGAGAATCATTCATAGGGTCTACTTAACTTGTTAGACCTTCTTACAGTTGCAGGAGTTTCAAGTACCTGCTGCTGCTCTTGATTTTCTGGTGCTTTTGGAACTTCATTTTCTTTGATTTCATCTAGCACTGTGTACTCTATGTTTTCTTTTTCTTCTTTCTTTCCCCACAATTGATCTTTGTACATGACCTTTTCGTTGAATACTACATCTCTACTCCTAATGATTTTGTGATTTTTAAGATCTCATAAGCAATAACCAAAATCATTAACCTCGTATCCAATAAAGGTACATTTCTTGGATTTAGCCTCAAGCTTTGTTCTATCATCTTTATCAATATGGAAAAATGCTTCACAACCAAAAGTTCTCAGAAATGAGTATTTTACCTGTTTACCTGTCCATGCCTCCTCTGGAATGCCACCATCCAAAGGGCTTGAAGGCCCTCTGTTTATTAAATAAACAACAATGTTTACAGCATCAGCCCAAAACTGTAAGGGCAACCCTGCATGCAATCTCATACACCTTGCACACTCCATGATCATTCTGTTCATCCTTTCTGACACACCATTTTCTTGGTGTGTTCCAGGGACTGTCTTCTCTCTGTGAATCCCATTTTGTGAACAGTAACTATCAAACTCCTTGCTGCAGTACTCTCCTCCATTATCAAATCTGAGACATTTCAACCTTTTTCCTGTCTCATTCTTAGCCAAAGCTTTCCACTTCTTAAAAGTATCAAACACATCAGATTTCTATCTAATGCAATAAACCCAAGTTTTTCTAGTTGCATCATCAATAAAAGTAACATAATAATGAGAGCCACCAAGAGAGTGTACCTGAGCTGGTCCCCATACATCTATATGGACAAGCTCTAACTTTTCACTCTTCTTTTGTTTCCAAACCCTGAGAAAACTAACTCTCTTCTGTTTTCCATAAACACAGTTCTCACAAAATTCCAAACTTACCTGCTTCAAATCTGGAAGCAGTTTCCTTGAGTGGAGAATCTGCATCCCCTTCTCACTCATGTGGCCAAGCCTATGATTCCACAACGCTGCACCTGTTTCTGTGGAAGCTACCGAAATAGAATAATCAGTGTTATGAGGACATAAATATAATGTACATATCCTATCTCCTTTTTCAATTACCATTGATCCTTTAGTGACCTTCCACCACATTTTTCCAAACGTAGACAAATAGTTGCCATCTCCCAACTGCCCTATTGAGATCAGATTTATTTTCATAGCAGGAATGTGCCTTACATCATTTAGTAACCAGTCATTTCTATTATTTAGTTTAATCTGTACCTTACCCTTTCCAACAATTTTACATGGTTCATCATCCCCCAATAACACATGCCCAAAATCACCTTGAACATAATCATAAAAGAATTTCCTATGGGGTGTAGCATGACATGAAGCCCCTGAATCTACTACCCAGTAATCACTAATATTATCTAATGCAAGAATCAAAGCATCTTGTAACACATCACCTACTACATTAGCTTCCTGGGTAGTCTCTTGCTGCCTCTCACCTTTCTTCTTTGGTGCTCTGCAGTATTTCTTTAGATGTCCTTTCTTACCACAGTTCCAGCATTCTATTTTTTCGACTCTAGAATTGGATCTTCCCTTTTTAGACTTGCCGCGATTTCTTAGGCTCCTTCCTCTCTTGTTTTGTCTCCCTCTGCTCTCCATGGTCAACGCATTACTTGATGTCTCGCCTGTGATTTTCCTTCGCATTTCCTTGCTAAGAATAACACTAATAATATCATCAAACTTAAGAGTGTTTGAACTAGGGACATAGTTACTTACAGCCATGACCAAGCTATTCCAGCTTTCTGGCAATGAGCACAAGACTAGAAGAGCCCTAACCTCATCATCAAAGTTCACTTTTATAGAACTTAACTGACTGTTGGTTGCTATGGGCAGACCCGGGTTTGCTATAAATTAACCAACAACACCCCTAGCTCACTGGCCCTTTCGGCGACAGACCGTAGAGTGGCCTGAAGTCTCACTCGAAGTGATTCTAATGGGTTGGCCAAGGACTCAAGTGTCTTGGACCAGGTTCTGCGGCATCCTATTTGCAACTCGTAGCTCTTCTAGCCGCAAGGTCTCTCTTTCTCTGTCGCATGTTTCCCCTCCGCGTCACACATCTTCCACTTACTCGCGATGACCCCAGCCCTATTGCATCACCGCGCACTAGGAAAGACATAACTTCCTTCTACGCTAGACCCTTAACCTACAGTTCCACACACCACAGCATCTCTGTCGATGCGATATCGCCTCCCTGCGATATCCTACCGGCGTCTCAGCGCACTCAACGTGACGTGTATCCGACTTGCAAGACTCAACATACAAGGCTGTTTAACACTGTGACTAATAACTGTCTTGAGCGAAGCATAGGTGAATCCTCATACAAAATACCAAAAGACTTCAACTTATGTTTATCCTTCTATCATAATGCGAACTGAATACCATATACATACACTTACTATAAACAAAGTCCATGTGCAAAATAACAAATAAGAGTAAATAAATACAATCACATGCATTCATCACACAACACGCAGGTTTTACGTGGTTCACTCCCAGGGTGGGAGTTACATCCATAGAACTGTGTTTCTCTATTATAGCTCAGGGGAAGGTAAACACAGTTCTGCTGCACCGCATATGCAGCTAGAGATCTTCTGGGTAACTCCGCGCACAACCTAGAGCCCTTCTCTCTTAGATCTCTTCTCTATCTCTATCTCTATATTGTCTCTCTTACAATATACTCTTCCCTCTCTGCCAATCCCTAAGGATTGTTACATACAAGCTCAATGATCCAGCTACTGGTTACAGTAAGATACTACAGCTAATAACAGAACCAGAGCTCAGCTTCTATATTGCAACTAGCTAAACAACCAACCTTTTACAATACAAAATACATCCCTTTATAGGCAGCCCGAAGGTCTCGCCATTACAACATTGTGGGCCTGTCCCAACAGTAATCCCCAAACCCTAAATAGTGATAGTCGGCATATCTGTACTTGGAGTAGCCGCTTTCTGTCACACCACAGCTCTCTGCAGTCTTCCATGCTTCCCGGCGCTGATCATGGGTACTATGCACCGCTTCCCTTCACCACAGGTTCTTGTAGTCTTTCATGCTTCCCAGCATTGACCATGGGTACCAGCGCTGCTTCCCTTCACCACAGCTTCTTGCAGTCTTCCATGCTTCCTAGCACTGACCATGGGTACCGGCGCTGCTTCCCTTTTTTGTCCTTTGTCTTCAATACCTCGGCCTCGTCGCTCCTTTTCCTTTATGAGGGTAGCTGAACCCTCTTGTCTCTGCCGCTGCCTTCAATGCAGTGGTTGAGATCTCTCTTCTCGGCCGCTCAGGTACTGTCATCTTCCTTGACTTCTCTGCCCCAATAGTAATGGTTTCCAACTTTGATCTGTAGCTAGAAACCTGCTACAGCGTCGTAGCTTTACCCCTTATATTTCCGCCAAAATTGTCTATCCGTTAAAATACCAGCTTCTTCTGTAGCTGCGGGACCCTACTCCAACAGTCCCCTAACACTTACTTGTGGCTCTCCCTCGAGCCACTATCAGCGGGTTTCTCCTGCTGTAGCTTCTCCTTGGCTTCCTGCAAAGTCCGTTGCAACTTGTCCCGAAGTCCTGCGACTTCCTTCTACATCACTTCGACACGGTACCATGCCGAGTCAAGCAAAGCTTCACTAATACTGGAGTCTTCTGTTTAACTTAGTTCGTAGGTCTCTCTGGCCTTTCTGTATTGCTATGTTCGCAGTTCTGTCGGTTGCAAGGCTTTGCTATCCCATATGTTACTATAAGGATTCAAATCCCTGGTATCACGAGAACTCCTCTCTATCTGTACTAGAGCTCGTGCTATAAGGAAGATATAAATCTGTATCTTCCTGCCTTCACAGAACACTTCACTCGGTCTGGAACCTTTCATATGAGCACAATACAAACCATGAATTCCATTTCGAGAACAAGCCTTTGTCTGCATGCTGGAGTTCTTCTTGCTGGATTTGCTGTTCTTTTCCATTTTCTTCCTTAGCAAATCGCTCCAGGTATTCACGCTGCCTCTGATCTTCAAATTTTCTCTTCTTTGCCTTAGCAATCTCTTGTTCTTCTCTTAGCTCATCAGATAGGTCAGCGACCTTCTCCCGTTGTTGTCTTTTTCCCCATTCTACTTTCTTTCTGACGGGAGATTTCTTCTCAACATTCTTCTGTTTTGCTTTCTTATCTTCAGTGATCGGCTCATCTTTCTTCTTCTCTTCTGTAGAGCCTTTGATGACATCTTTGACATCCGGTACTGGAATCTTCCTCCATGGTGGCTGTCTAACCTGTGATGCATCTAATTTCACAACCTTGGGAGGCGTCGTCATGACACGTGTAAGGCCACCACGGTCAATCCTTTTCAAAATAGCTTCCATAGGTTTGTCCTCGGACAGAACCCACTTGGTTGAATATCCTGGGCATGCAATGGCTTTGAAATCTGGAAATCATAGCACTCTGTAATGGAATTAGCTCTGCACAGGGAAAACTTAACAGCTTGCTCTATAGCTCTTGGGTTTTTGCAAATGTAACCCTCCCTATTGAATAATTTCTGCTTTTATGCCAAAGGTGATAATCCCGGACGCGACGGTTATCTAGGCTAAACCCATCGGTCGTAATAATTGCCTAGACGAGACCATACCCGTCATCCCGATCCTCAATAAATGCTGAAATCCGATCATGTTTCCCTTGAATCGTGTGTGTACAGGCACCGGTCTTGTCGAAGATTTTCCAAATATGGAAACTTAATTGCGCTGCTTCCAAATCTACGGTAAGGTATACCGGTCATTTCCTCATTAACTGCCTGTCAGAAGGCGACTTGACTGGCCCTCTGTCAGTTGCAAAACTGGATACATGGCACAGCGAAACATCACATTGCTGCGATGACGCAACACATCACCTGCATAAAACAAACAAGCATTTTTATTTATTTTTTCCCGCAAGCCACTTATGACTTGCGCAAAATGAACCGTCCTTATGCGATTCCTCATACATAGAATACCTGCCGGTGTAGACTAATTCTCGGTGCGATGCCTCCTTTTAGCTACACTGGACATCTGCACCATCTCAAGGTGTCTAAGCTAGGTCTGAGAGTTGGAATGGCTATCACTATAGAGCTTAAGCCTACTGCCATTAATCAATGTGGGAAGAAGCTCCCCATTCAGCTTGCTGAGCTGAACGATGCCTCCCTATGTAACTTGCTGTATCTGATATGGCCCCAACCAATGTGTCTTGAACTTCCCTGGGAACTTAATGAATTTACTATCATAGAGGAGTAATAAGTCTCCAATCTGAAGAGTCTTACTCTTAATGTGTGTGTCATGCCAAGCTTTTTCTCGTGCCTTCTGCACTTTCTGGTGAAAGCCTGCGATGAATCTGTCTTCCTCTAGGGCAAGCAATTGTGCTATCCTTTCACTCATCGTGTCTGTATCAGCCATCCTGGTGATCTAAGCAATTCTTAAACTGGGAAGAATATACTCCATAGGCATAACAGCCTCTTGTCCATACACCAAGCTGAAAGGTGTGTGTCCTGTAATCTTCTTGCATGTAGTCCTGTAAGCCCATAATACAGCATTAACCCTTAGGTCCCAATCATTTCTTTGACTGTTGGAGATCTTCGTGAGAGAATTTTCTAGAATCTTGTTAAAGGCCTCCACCGTACCATTATCTTGTGGATGGTAGGGAGTGCTCTTATGGTGCTCGATCTGGAATTCCTCTGTTAAGGCTTCAATGGTGTGATTCAAGAAATGTGTGCCTTGATCACTCATCAAAATTACTGGGCATCCAAATCTATTGATGATGTTCTCGAAAAGGAACTTTGCAGCTGTAGCAGCATCACAATTTCTTACTGCTTTGGCCTCTGCCCACCTGGTGAGGTACTCTGTTCCTGTGGTGATGTATCTCGCACCAGTTCGTTTTCCTGGTGGGTTGATAAGACCCACAAAGTCTATAGCCCACTTGTCAAATGCACACAGCGTAATTTGTGGTCGCAGCGGCATTTCATCATGTCGCGAAGGTTTTCCTACCTATGGAAGATATCGCAGCATCTGCAAAAGTCCTTAGTGTCTTTGTGTAATGTAGGCCACCATAATCCTGTGGCTAGGATTTTCTGCGCAGTCGGCTTTCCTGCAAAATGACCTCCTGCGGTACCTGAATGTGCTTCTCTGATAATAGCCTCTTTTTCATGTGGCATCACACATCTGCACAGGACTTCATCTGGACCTAGCTTGTATAGCTGTCCTACGATCAGAGTGAAGTCTACTGCTTTAACAACCAACTGCTTCTTTTGCTGCATAGTAAACTCAACAGGTGATGTTCCTGTAGTGAGAAAGTGAATGATATCAGCATAGTAGTCATCTGCGATTTGAATAGAAAACAACTGCGCATCTGGAAAATTGTCCTCTAGGTTACTTGGCTCTTCTCCTAAGTCTATCCGCGACAGATGGTTAGGTCCAGCGTTCAATTTTCCTGGTTTCACTATGATTTCAAAATCATATTCCTGAAATAAGAGTAACCATCTGCAGATTCTCCCCCCTAACACTGGCTTATTGACCAAGTATTTCAATGCGGAATGGTCAGTAAACATCTTGAACGAGGCACCCAACAAGTAGTGCCTGAACTTCTGTAAAGCATACACCATAGCTAAGCCTTCCCTTTCTGTCGTGGTGTAGTTCTTTTCTTCCGTTGATAGCTTTTTACTGGAGTATGCGATAGGATGATCGATAACTCCTTCTCCTGGTTGTGTTAAAACAATCCCTAGTGCGATGCCAGATGCATCCACATGTACATGAAATGGCTTATTCCAGTCTAGGAATACTAAGATGGGTGCTGCAACCATCTTTTCTTTAAGTGTGTCTAGACTCTGCTGGCATTCCTCATTCCATAGGAATTTTACATCTTTCTTTAACAGTTTTTCCATCGGCGCTGTAATCTTTGCATAGCCCTTGATAAATTTCCTGTAGTACTCGGTGTGACCAAGTACTATTCTCAATTGTTTGACTGACTTGGGTGCTGGAAGATTTACAATGATGGCAATCTTTGCGGGATCTACCATCAAGCCTTGTTTGCACACAATATGACCCAAAAAAATACCAAATGGCGCACAGAATATACATTTTTTCAAGTTTAGAGAGATCTAGTACTGCCTACATTTCTCTAGAATCAGTCTTAAATCACCTATGTGCTTGTCAATCAATCCAAATACAGTCCAATCATCAAAATAAACTTCTAGGAATTTATGGATGTATTCTTTAAATACAGCAACTACTACTCTAGAAAAGATAGCTGGTGCATTCTTAAGACCAAAGGGCATTACCATATATTGGAATGAGCTGCATTCTGTTGCAAAAGTGGTCTTAGATCGATCTTCTGGATGGATTTTGATCTGGTGATAGCCTAAAAACCCATCGGTGAAGGAGTAGACCTCCTGTCCTCCTACATTGTCTAGCACTTCATTTGTGAAAGCTGTTGGAAATAGATCATGGAGAGATGCATCATTGAGTTTACGCAGGTCAACACAGATCATGATGTCTCCTTTCGTTTTCTTCTCTTGTACGAGCATGGGGATAACCCATTCACTTTCTTCTACAGGCTCGATGATGCCTGCTGCTAGCATCTTATCGATCTCATCCTTAACTTTTTCTTTATAGCACGGATTTAATCTATAAGGATGCTGCTTGACTGGTCTGGCATCCTCCTTCAATGGTATCCTCATTACTCCCAGGTCTCCAACTATTCCCTTCATCTCTGTGAACTTGGTGGGAAATAGGTCCTGATAGTCATGTAGCAAATCTGGAATCTGTTCGACTGTTTTATCGTTCCAGTAGTCTCCAATAAAGGAAAACTTTGGTTCTGTGTCTATGCCAATATTGATCATTTTAGTCTTGATGGTTCTAACTTCGGTCCATCAACATCGCGAGTCCCTTCTGACTCTGGAATGTTGATGTTGCGAGGATCATCATCCTCATCCTGTGGTTTTGCTTCAAAGTTGTAGCACTCAAGCGCATCTGCTAACTGGATGGCCCACTCAGTTGGAGTATGTACTGATAGGGTACACTCATCAAATATCTTATCCTTTATTACATCTAGAGCCTGATCAACACTTGGATACTCAGATTCAAAAGAAAAGGTGAGTAGGAAGCTGTCTATCATAAGTGACCATGTAGTCATTCCCTTGCACAATTCAGTCTCTGTGTACCAGTTCCTTGGAACTATGTCCAAAGTATGAATGAATCGGTGAACCCATTCATCCTCGAAAATGTCCGACCAATTCTGTTCGCATGTTTGAATATGTGTCCTGGGGTCACTTTCTCCTGTGTATTTCTGCTGGACATACTCTTTGTCTGTAGAGAATCTAATCTCCATCAACCTTTTAAGATCATCCCATGATGCGAAATTCTCTTTATGTGCATACCACCATCTTGCAGGTGTGGCTCGTATTGCAAGGTCCATAGCTGCGATCCTTTGCTCGTGATGAATTTGTTGTTCGAACTACATGAGAAAGTCCTGGGAATCTGTTAGACCATGAAATGCTGGAATCTCACTGATCTCTGCACCAATCCATCGTAGTGACTTAGTCATGTGCGCACATCTGTGCGCTAAGACTTTGTGAAGTCTGTTCTGCTAGTTCTCTATACCAACATCCGAATCCGATGCGCATGAGTTGTCGCATCGCCAACTAATGTTCCCTTCTGCAGTTGGATTGATATAGTCGCTTTGCTTCATAGTCATCTGATAGAGACTGTCCACGTTATGTGCCTCTTCCTCTGCTCGGATAGGTTCAATGTATCTAGGACCCTGAAGAGGATCCAACGGTGCGATGACCCGGATTTGCGCATCCTCAAAGGTCATTTGTCTCCTTTTTAAGTCGATAACAGCCATGTTACTGATCACCCAATCAATGCCTAGAAATGCTGGATATGGTCTACTATCACCAATGATTTCTATAACTTCAAAGTCCACAGAGCTGCGAACTCCGTCAATGTCAATTGGTACCTGCGGTAATCGACCCAGTGTTGATACTTTCTGTTGATTAGCTAATCTCAGATGGATAGGTGATCTGACTAACTTAGGGCTACCCATCTATTCCCATGTTTGCTTAGTCAGAACATTCACCTCTGATCCCAGATATAGGACTACTTCATCCATTTCAAATTCTCCAACCTGTGCTGTGAGCTTCATCTCTCTTCCTGTTCTTGTATGGCCCATGATACTATGAACAGTGCGCTGTGCACTGCTCAAGAGAGAAGGTTGCTGACACTGATCTATGATGCGCTGAAGTTCTCCGATAGCTTTTTCATTTCTGACGAGTTTCAAACAACTGCATAGGAAGGATTGTATGCTTCCTGTCGATTCATCCTCGTCGCATCTTCCCGATGTGGTAGCCTGCGGTATTTGTACAGGGCTAACGCCACAAGGTGTTTGCTTAGGTACACCCCTAGATGACAGTACCTACGTTCCTAATTGTACAGGGTCATCAAAGAAAGTCTTGGCTTCCTCAAATGTCTATTTGTTCTTCTGTAGGTAAAGTGGTGTTGCTTTGTTAGGAGCTCTACGCACCCACTCCTGACCTGTGTTTTTTTCAATATCCTGCGATGTCCCACTGGTGGAAGCACCACTGCGAGTCACAATGTTGACTCTTGGTTCTGGTTCTTTCTGCTCGGCAGCAATAAGCTGGATATTCTAGTGTACTACTGGCTTAGGTTCTCTGATCTTAGCTATCAAGGTAGGGCATTCTTCTAGAGTGTGATCATAAGATTTGCAGTAGTTACATGTGATAGTGTGGCTCTGATAGTCCCTAGCATAATGTCCTACAACTCCACAGTTGTAACAAGTGACTGGTCCACGGCCACGACCAAAGCCTTCTCCATGGCCAAATCCTAGTCCATGTCCTCGTCCTCTGAATCCTCCTCCGCGGCCTCCATGAGCTAGATCATGCTGTGGTCCTGCTGTGGGACCCTGTGTCTCTGTTTGAACTCTGTACAAGTCTTGCTTGCTCCCGACCATGAGGTCATAGGCTTGGAAATTGTGTTCATCATGGCCTACATACTTACAGAAGATGCAGTATAAGTTCTTAGGTGTCTGCACGTACTTCTGAAGTAGAGGGCATTGTTGCGGTAAATGTCCTCGTGTTTTGCATATTTCACACCACGGCCTGTGGGTCTATGGTAATGGGTTAGGAGCCCCGGTCGCTATATACTCTACAAAGACTGGACAGTTATCTTTAGTATGGCCTTGTGCTTTACACTTTACGCACCATATGTCTTGCATAACCTCTTTGCCTTTCTTAAGCTCATGCAACTGTAACGTGAGACTAGCCAACTGGTTTTGTAGCGTTGTGATGCCTGTGGTAGTCTCTGCTAGAGGTGAAGCCTCTAGTTTCATTGCCATCTCCAATGCTTCATCTTGAGTAGTGAGTTTCTGCTGCATTAGTGGCACTCTGATGTGAGGGAGCAGTAATGCAATAAACCATTCCTTATGCTGCTCCAGCGCAAATTCAAAGCTGACTTGGTCTATAATGGATTTGAACTTCTGGTCAAAGTCCCACACTGACTCTGTGGGTAACTGTTTAATGGCTTTGTGCTCTGTAATGCACTGTGACTCAGACTTAGGTTTCTTAAACTATTTGGTCATAGCAGTCCTGACCTGTATGAGCATTCTGGGTGTGGCAGTATACTTCATGTACCATGTTAAGGATCGTTCCCTAAGTGTGGTAACCAACTGTACAAGTTTAATGTTATCATCTTGGATTCCTTTAATAGTCCATACTCCTTCACATAAAAAACAATGCTGTTCTGGGTCCTCTGCTCCTGTACCTTTAAAGGTAGGTAGTTTCATATCATCTGCCATTCTGTTTCTACATGGTGGATGTTGATTGGCTGTGTTACTGCCACTCGGCGATATAGGTGGAGGTGATGTAGCAGTAGTATGTACTGTCTACGAGCTACTGGATGGAGTTCCTACGGGATTGTTCTGAGTCCGGGTCTGCTTTTGTGGGGTATAAGGGTGGTAAGGGATACCCCCTTCTGTTCTTTCTGTGGTACTATGACTCTGTTGTCTAGTATGATCTGAACTGCTTTCAAATATGGGAGAGCTGAAATCTACTTTGTATTTCTTTCCACTACGTGTTCGTCCAATGTCATCAAAATCACTTTTAAACACTTGTGACATTACTATCTTTACTTATTCATCTAAAACTAGATCCATTGTTCCTTTTTCATGTAATAACATCTTAATGGACAAGTTTAAAGATTTTAGGTACTTACCGCGATAGCCTTTGAAGAAGTAGCGCTCAGCCTCACTGAAGCTCTTTCTTTGATCAACTGCAAACTCTGTGACAAAGCCTTGTAGCACACTCGTAATCCAAAAGTCCACTGCTCTTGTAATGGGATTTTCAAGGTTCTTCACGGTCTGAATCAGCTCTGGTGTCCAGATAATGTTTCTTTTCTTCTTGAATATGCTTGTATCAGTCAACTTTGATAACCAGTCGTAAAGCTCGTCTCCAAAGGTTGCAAAAAATATCGCATGTAGGTCTGAAGAGATATGTTTTTGTAACCAGGCCTCTGTACTCAGTCTAGGACTCCTGTTCTCTTGTTTAGAAAATTCTCTCATGTTAGACCCAACCCACTGGTTGAGTTCGTCTCTAGTAGGACGCCACCAGAACATCAGCACTCTGTTTGTTCAAAGCCGGCAACGGAACCATTTGTTGGTCGCTATGGGCAGACCCGGGTTTGCTATAAATTAACCAACAACACCCCTAGCTCACTGGCCCTTTCAGCGACAGACCATGGAGCGGCCTGAAGTCTCACTCGAAGTGATTCTAATGGGTTTTCCAAGGACTCAAGTGTCTTGGACCAGGTTCTACGGCATCCTACTTGCAACTCGTAGCTCTTCTATCCATGAGGTATCTCTTTCTCTGTCGCGCGTTTCCCCTTCGCGTCGCATAGATTCCACTTACTTGCGATGACACCAGCCCTATCGCATCGCTGCGCACCAGGAAACATGTAACTTCCTCCTACGCTAGACCCCTAACCTGTGGTTCCACACACCACAGCATCTCTGTTGGTGCGATATCGCCTCCCTGCGATATCCTACCGCGGTGTCTTAGCCCACTCAATGTGACGTGTATCCGACTTGCAAGACTCAACATACAAGGCTGTTTAACACTGCGACTAATAACTGTCTTGAGCGAAGCATAGGTGAATCCTCATACAAAATACCAAAAGACTTCAACTTATGTTTATCCTTCTATCATAATGCGAACTGAATACCATATACATACACTTACTGTAAACAAAGTCCATGTGCAAAATAACAAATAACAGTAAATAAATACAATCACATGCATTCATCACACAACACGCAGGTTTTACGTGGTTCACTCCGAGGGTGGGAGTTACATCCACAGAACTGTGTTTCTCTATTATAGCTCAGGGGAAGGTAAACATAGTTCTATTGCACCGCATATGCAGCTAGAGATCTTCTGGGTAACTCTGCACACAGCCTGGAGCCCTTCTCTCTTAGATCTCTTCTCTATCTCTATCTCTATATTGTCTCTCTTTCAATATACTCTTCCCTCTCTGCCAATCCCTGTGGATTGTTACATACAAGCTCAATGATCCAGCTACTGGTTACAGTAAGATACTACAGCTAATAACAGAACCAGAGCTCAGCTTTTATATTGGAACTAGCTAAACAACCAACCTTTTACAATACAAAATACATCCCTTTATAGGTGGCCAGAAGGTCTTGCCATTACAACACTGTGGGCCTATCCCAACAGTAATCCCCAAACCCTAACTAGTGACAGTCGGCATATCTGTACTTGGAGTAGCCGCTTTTCATCACACCACAGCTCTCTGCAGTCTTCCATGCTTCCCAGCGTTGATCATGGGTACTATGCACCGCTTCCCTTCACCATAGCTTCCTGCAGTCTTCCATGCTTCCTAGCGCTAACCATGGGTACCGGTGCTGCTTCCCTTCACCACAGCTTCCTGCAGTCTTCCATGCTTCCCATTGCTGACCATGGGTACCAGTGCTGCTTCCCTTTTGTGTCCTTCATCTTCAATACCTCGACCTCGTCGCTGCTTTTCCTTTATGAGGGTAGCTGAACCCTTTTGTCTCCGTCGCTGCCTTCAATGCAGTGGTTGAGCTCTCTCTTCTCAGTCGATCAGGTACTGTCGTCTTCCTTGAATTCTCTATCCCAACAGTAATGGTTTTCGGCTCTGATCTGTAGCTAGAACCCTGCTACAACGTCGTAGCTTTACCCCTTATATCTCTGCAAAAACTGTCTTTCTGTCAAAATAGCAGCTTCTTCTGTAGCTGCAGGAACCTACTCCAACACTGACGGGTAAGTGTATTAAACTCATTTAAATGGTCAGCAACAGATCCACCTTCTGACATCTTCATATTAAATAAACGCTTCATTAAAAATACCTTGTTAGAAGCCGAGGGTTTTTCTTAGAGCTTACTCAATGCACTCATCACACACTCTATTGTTTTTTGTTTCAAAATATTGAAGGCCACCGACAAAGCCAGGCACAACCGTATTGTTCCTAGTGCCTTTCTGTCAAGAACCTCAACCATGGTGCACCGATTCATAGGATTCCTCAAGCATGGGTGAGTGAGTTGAATAAATATGGATTGTTGGGGCTCATTAATATGCCTCACTTTGGGCGATTGAACGAAGCTCATGCATGCATCAAATAGCTATTTTCCTACTTTCATGGTGGGACACTCTAGTTGAATGAGCCTATTCCCATCATGGTCGACTTAATTGCAAATATTATGGGCTTGCCAAAGGCCAGGGAAGATCCGGTGCAGTATATTCATGGGTGGGATACTGACAAGAAGCTTGCCAAGTAGTTGAAGGAGAGATTTGGCTTGCAGCGTGATGGCCATGCCCATCGTATCGATAGCATTAATTCACAGGTGGTGTGTATCGGGGCACACATTTTAGTGAGAAAGATTGTGTAGAGGAATCGACCGGTCCAGTGCAACTCGGGTGTGGTTGCATGTGCACAAAAATGTGTAGAGGGCATGCAAATGAACTGGTCCTTGTTTCTGCTCAAACAATTGCTTGACGATGCTCTCACTGCTTAGGGAGGGTGACGATTTTCCTACAGTTGGTTGTTAATTATCATTGCGCTTGTCACATGGATGGAGCTAGAAGATTATCAACCAATGGCAGTCGATGCAGTGAAGGTTAACCGATGCACATGCTATCAAAATTTGTGGTGGGTTGAGGATCTTAGTCAACAGATGGACTGTGTGATCCATTTTTGGGTCTATTAGGAAGCGCTGCAAGCTACAGCTGTAAAAGTTCCCCACTTATCCAATTACGTAGTAGCCAAGTATCAGTGGCTCATTCAGTTCACTATCAGGAATTATTCAATTTATATTCAGGCATGGCAGGACCTTGACAAGCAGTGGCTACCTTTGGCCTACAAAGTCACTGATGAAGAATTGGATGATATTGTTCATGAGTGGCTGGTTAAATGGCATAACCCTGTGAGCCAGGAGGAACTCTCTAAGGAGCCACCAGCTGATGCCCTTAACAAGCCTGTCCAGATGGAGATGAGTTTTCATGATTTCAACAATGAATCATCGACGGAGCTTAAGGCCAAAGCACAGTGCATGTAGGAGGAACTTGAATGAAATGGCACCAAGAATATGACGCAGGCAGTGGCACCTGACCAGGGATGGAGGACCAACTGCAGCGGCTCATCAAAATGGTCATTGACTCCTTGAGGCTGCGATGCAAGCGATACGAGAGTCCAACCAAGAAGGGTTTGTTGTGGTAAGAGATAAGTTGAATTCTATTTATGATGTTGTTTCTGGGAAGACACCCAGGAAATATGTGATGTAGGAATTCCTATCGATCAGCAGCAAGCCGCGAGCTAGGAATGTTCAATTTCCCTCGACTACGATCAACGCGGGGAGTGAAGAAGTGAACTTGTTACTGTGGCTACTCTAGAGAATTACCTTGGATCTTAACAAGTTACCCACTCAGGCGCTTGTGGAGCTGCAGCGTGTTGCTACCTAGGAATTGGTGGACAGGTAGAGGGAGCTTAATGAGTGGTATGTGTAGTGACAAAGCAAAGCTGAGAAGCTACAGAAAGAAGCTGAGGAGCTGCATCAGGTCAGGGTGTAGCTGGTGGAAGAGAAGGTAAAACAGATTGAGGCATTGAAGGTAGCACAGGATGAGCTGCAGCACAAGGATTCCAAGGAATTCACCAAGCTTAAGAAGGCGCAAGACCACCTTATCATTGAGAAGGCGTAGTTGTGCAAAAGTCATGGCACAATCGAGCAAGCTGTTGATGAGTCCTTCCAACGCATCTTTGAGAGCACGAACGAGCTTACTATAGTCGCTAAGGAAAAGATACTTGGGGAGGTTATTCTCAAGCTCCAGGACACCAATCTTTTGCTCGATGCCCTAGTCCATCCAGAGATGCCACCGGATCAAGTTGCTAAATGGAAGGCTACTATTGAGGAGATAGTGGCCCAGTTTGAAATAATGGAGCAAGAAGCAAAGACAATCATGGAGGGGATGACATAATTCTAGCGAAGTGTTGTCCAAGATGAACAACTCGACCAGTTAACCACGTAGGTGCAAGAAGTTGAAGGACAGTTAATGACACAGAAGACGTTGCGATGAGAATTGTCTCTCATGGTGCAGATCACATGATCTAAGGATTTGAAGGACCTACATCAGAGAGCTTCCTCCACCCAAGAATGCCAACAAAAGCACCATGCCCATTTGGATGAGTTTCAAGAAGTTGGTGGGCAGTTGGTTGTCAAAGCAGTCATAACACTATAGGAAGTGGAAGAAATTCGACAGATGGTCAATGGAAAGGTTAGGATAGCGCACCCCGTGCAGCAGGAGTTTCTCAATTGTCAAAGCACTACCGACAGAGTCTAGCTCTAGGTTTGAGAGATCTTGTAATAGTTTGAAGATTTTAAGGTCGAGACATCAGCATATACCCTGTCAACTTGACATGGCTTGAGGATGAGCCAGAAGACTGTGCTGGGTGCCTGTTGGTAGGGGTTTTGGGTAAGTGAGTTCCATAGAATCGCGGTAGCTGTGCAAGCGCACCCGACACCGTGCAAGGCTAGATCAGTGCGATGGACAAAAGAATAACTGCTTTTGAATATTTAATGTATTAATTGATGATGTTTTGTGGACATAGGTCATTAGTGGTTAGAAGTTAGTTAGAAGTGGACCTTTGATGTAAAGGCACAATCCTATATATAGAGATAGTTTTTCAATTGATAGATAATGAGGAAGGGGATCATGATCAATGTGATACAAGTCTAAGTCAATATCTGAGAGTGATCGATATGTTGTGATCTCTCTATGGTCTTGATGAGTATTCTATTTTGAACAATCTGTGATTTGTCTATGTCAGATATTGAACTTTGGGATGTAATTAGTCTCCTAGTGTGGAGAAGAATTATCTGTTTTGGATCTATTGCGTAGAATTAATATGACATGACGGTGGTTGCCTAAATGTTGTCATGTTGGAGGAGCTAGTCAGTGAGCCGACTAGTTGAATATCCAACTAATTAGAGAGTAGGTCAGCCACATAAGGTCGTGTTGGTTGACTGAACCGACAGGTAGTTATATGTAACTGTTTGTAAATCATATATATTAGGTTGTTCAACCAGATGAGAACTCGGTTCAGTTCTGTGTATGTATGGACCCTCATGTTATAATATAATCTCTTATTCCTTACCTTAAAAAAAAGAGACATACATATAACGACCATAACTATAAAAAAAAAACCTATAAAAATATAAAAATCCCAAAAACAACAAACATACTCATAAACCAGAATGACAAGAAACTTCGAAATATATAATAACCAGCACTTCAACAACCAACACCAACCCCATCAACATATCGCCATCGACTGCTCGCATGATCGACATCGACCGATGACCTTGAAGGTCAAATCATGCCTTCATGACTATGGATAGAAGGAGCACCAAAATAAAATCATATTTAATGCAAACTCCATAGACTGTGCTGGACCATGACTTTCACCATTAATACATCCATTGACAACAATGTCACCCACTCCACGTATAAATATCGGGCCAAAAAAATATCATTTACCATATTTTGAAGAGATAAAACAACCGAGTATTTAGAAATTTGAGAGCCAAGACCCTATAAGAAAATCCAGCCAAGAGACAAGCAAGATGGCCCCGAAGCAAACTAGAGCTACAGATACAAAAACACAAGAACTACAATACGCCGAAACTCCACTTATGAGAAGATTAAGAAATATAAAAAATGCCAAGGTACAGGAAACCTCGTGGAAAAAAACCTGGGCGGAAATCAAAGAATGGGATTATATGGACAAGAAAATTACACCAGAAGCAGAGAAGATAAGCCATAGCAGCATCATGAGTTACATGAACACACCGTTCATGGCAATATTTAGAGGAACGAAAGAAACAATAGTGAAATTTACCATTAGTCGGTATCACAATGGAAAATTTTACTTCGACAGACCAGTAGAAATTTCTGGTGAAGTTATATACAAACTTACCGGTCTCTCAAATCAGGGAAACCCTATCCCTATTTGTATAAAAGAAGGATTGATAGAACGACTGACTGGAACACCAACAGGGAAGAACTGGAAATGGCTAATAATTAGTCAAATACAAGCCCAGACGCTGCAAATCATGGCAAAAATCATAGCAACAAGACTCACTCCTACAAGTTGAGGGAGTGATCTAAAGTTAGACATGCTGGAAGTAGTCGAAAAAATACCATGCACAAGGAAAATTTATCGTTGGGATTAGCATGTTGTCGACATACTCAAGACTATATGTGAGAAATGTCAGGAGTCGGTTGGGATTATAAGATTCCCATCCCTGATACTCTGGATAGCAATGTACCACTTGTGCCTAGTCGAGGACAAGCAGTTCCAAGAACCACACAAGTACCACATGTGGAGATTCAAGCCATTTTCATAGAATGGAACATTGAAAGAATTGGCAAATGGTAAAGTACTACTGGAAAACTAGTTCCAAAACCTGAAACTCTAGACAACTAGATGGAGGGTGCCTCAGAACATCTAAAGAAGCCTACCGAAAAAAATACATATTCAACTCAAGCTCGACCACATAGTAGTCTGGTACATGTAGGGGGAAAAAGAAACAGTGAAACCTCTCGACTATTACCCAACAGTCGAAGAGATTTTCTGAGAACTAGCTCGATAATCCCATGAGAATCCAATATAAAGCTATCAATACCAACAAAAGCCAAAGAAATAAATCAACCAATCGAAGAAGCATTGTATGACCAAGAAAAAAATGAGGAATACAAACTTCGTTTGCATATTAGTTCCTTCATGTCAGATGATATACTGGCAGAGGATACCAGCAAAATTGAACTGACAATTGTCCCACAACCTATCCAAACGGGAAGCACACCGACTGAACATCAGGTAGCCAAACCGACAGAAAAAAAAGTATCATTCCATCTCACCGACAGAAAGAAAGATAAGAGCAGATAGGAGAAGGAATCGAATCAAATAATCCAGAATATGCTATGAAAAAAAAAAACTTAAGGAAAATAGAAAAGGAAATAGCAGCCTCAAGGAAAAAGAAGGAAATTTAGGAAAAAGAGAAGGGGAAGCATAGGATTCTCCTATATGAGTTAGAAGATGAAGAAGAACTATTGGCTACCGATGTCGACATTATAGAAGATGCAATAGCAAACAAAATTTCAGTCGAAACACTATTCAAACATTTTGTCGACGCAGGAGCAAAGCAAGGGAGACCAACAAAGGTAAAAACTGCAACCACTTCAGTTGATGAGAACATTGTTGATTTATTTTTTACACCTCCACGCCCATCTCCAACCCAAATTACACAAGAAGACACCCCCTAGATACCCACCATAATCTCGGTTGACATTTGTAAGAATGCTATGTCGAAGACACTGAAAGAACAGCTCAAATATGACGGTGATTTCTAGGCATACATTGAAAAATTACCAAAACTACTCACCTCTGTTCAGAGAATTACCCCCGAATTCCCACTAATTGAATCTAGTGCATCACACCAGATCCTCTATCAGCAAATTGGCTAGATACCTCAGAGACGAATATCTGTGGGAATTATCAAATCCACATTTTTGAGGAACCCCAACAAGACCTCCCAAATTGATGTAATCCGCACCTCATATATTATCCCTTTTGACATCTCACACCCTCCACTAGCCAATGAACTGGCAAGAGATGTGGAAGATGTTATAATTTCATCATTAAGCTATAAATACATTAGGATCTTTAACTCAGAGAATAACAAGCACACCAATCAAACACAAGAGACAATGAACAAAGTGTTTATCCTTGGGGAAACCATAAATGGTGAAAACCCCGCTACTTCCTCAAAGATAGAATCAACACCAAAAGTAGAACCCAAAACAGTAAGTGATCTCCCGACAGCAGTAACCTTCTTTCTATATAGCCCCAGTGTCTTCTCCTTCCTCAACTATGCGCTAACTTGAGTGTGTGTGAGATGTGTGATAAATAGAGAGGCCAACTCTCTATTTATACTAATTCTTGACTTGACAAAACCCTTCTAGGGCTGAACTCACTAGGAGAGTCTAATGACCCTAGTTCCCTGGAACTGTGGGGACTTTAACCCTTAGCCAATAGGAGGGTTACCCACAATGACTTGACATGACTTGTTTACATTATAGATCTTCCCGATAGGAACATCGGGGCATGACATGTCTCAAGTACATCCCAGAATAGACATCAGGTTACAATATATAAGAAATACAATTGAAATACATTCCAAAGTTACATATACATCAACAGAAGAAGATAACCTGGAAGATATTAACCAGGTGATTGACAACCTATTCTTTGATGAGCCAGACAATTAACCACTAGAACTCAAAGACCCATTGTCGACTGACAATATCCACACTACACCAATTACATCAGACCATTCACCATCTACACCACCACTTCCCAATCCAAAACCTTTACCAAACCCTGGACCATCTGTTTCAAATCCCCCAGATACACACCGAGCCACAAGTTACACCCAAGAAACTCAACCAGAAATTCCACCGACCAATGAATATTAGCAGCCAAAAAACCAACCATAGGGAAATCTACCACTTGCAGAATCACAGACATAATAACAGATAGACCAACATAGACACAAAAGAAAAATAAAAGACAAAAAGAAGAAAGAACACCACAAAGAATCAAAGTCGATAGTGATCCACATCAGCCAGCTCGAATCAACTACTATAGTTGACACAAAGAAACTCAAAGATGGAGAGTTGGGTCAACTCCTAGAAAATCTCACCATAGAAGCAACAGTAAGAAACAAAACTAAACTAGAGCAGATCGACAACACTAAGAAAGAAGAAATCGAGTTTCTGAAAAAATGTAGGAATTTGATCCAAACAGTCATATCGGGACCTCTAGAGGCCAACACTAACAAGCCACTTGAAAAGGAATACCAGCTATTTGAAAGCATGGTGTTGACTCTACAATGACATCTACAAAATACAAAGGAAGATCAAATAGAGGAAACATCCAGACTACTTAGGTAGCGGTATACAACATTCTTGGAGGCTCGCAAAGTGTTACAAGACCATTTAGAGGAATCTATCATCACAGATGAAGTGCTCCATGATTAGCCTACCTATTATGGAAAAGTATTTTAGTAGACCCGTAAGACCCGTCAACAGATTAAAGTGTTAGAAAAGAGATGAGGAATGGAAGAAACAATGAGAAATAAAATACAAGAACAAATTGTATTGGAAACAGCCAAACTGCAGAAATTCATGAGACAAGCACACCAAATTTGGGTATAGGAAGCACTACCGATCCTCGACAAACTGGATACATTTTTCCCACAGTTGAAAAGACTACTAGATGCAGCAGAAGAAAAAGCTCAATTCATGGGACCCGACATGGAAAGCATTGCAGACCTTTCCATCCAAGAAAAGATGTCAACTCTGTCAAGCATCACAACATTGACTATCAACATCCAGAAAGTATTACAGAGTTGGATAGAATTTCAACACCAACTAGTCATTACAGAAGAAAAAATTGTGGAAATATGCATACAGAAACGACCAACCATCCGACTACATAGTCCATGAAGACAAACAATACCAGAAACAACTACCTAAGACAACGGAATGTTGAAGTACCTCCCCTGTTTCTTCAGGATGAAGAAAGATTTTATTCCAGGGGCAGATGTCATAGGAGCTAGTCGATGATCAGAATAGTCAAATAACCGACTAATTAGATAGTAATCGAAAGGTCGTGTCGGTTGACTGAACCGATAGGTAGCTATATGTAACTATTTGTAAATCATATATATTAGGTTGTTGAGCCAGATGAGAACTCGGTTCAGTTCTGTGTATGTATGGAACCTCAAGTTATAATATAATCTATTATTTCCTTACCTATGTTCTTGTCTCTTGTGTCTGTTATGTCTATATGATTCCTTGTGTATTATTGGTAACCCTCTGTGATCTGTGAGATTACAATATGTCTTCGATTTTCTTGTTTTCTCTGTTGCGATGTCAATGAGAAGTGTATTGAATATGTTTATGATGTTGTTCTAATAAACTGATGATGCCATCTATCTCAATTCTATTACAATTCTGATGAATGATGATGAAGCTTATTGATGTTGTTTTATGAATGATATTGCTGCAATAAATGAATGATGTGATATGTTATGAATTGTGATAACTGTCTTAGTTCTATTGAGTGACTTGGGGTAATCTGATAGTTATGTTGTCGAAGTCGTGGATGCCATATCTTTCCTTCTTATTGCTAGAAACTTGGTTCTGACATCTCTCCCTTGAACACCTCAAGTGAGACTTTGTCTGCTCTACAGATGTTGTTGGGTAGGGTAAAACCTGTCTAGGCCAGTGCTTAGGGGATCACGTTGGTTGGGCGTCAACAGAGTGAGAACCCCTATCAACGAGGCTTTGTTGGTGGGTTTTTTCCAACAAGAATAATTACCTACAGTAAATTCAAAGACAGTGAGGACAAACATGACAACCCATATGGAATTTCCACCAACTCTATCAAACAATGACCTCACAAAGTAAAATAAAGTAAAATAGAGAGTCCAGAGACTTACTAACTTCCTTATGAGTTCATCCTAAAATGATTCCACAAACAAGTAACATGAAATTCCTTAATCATGATAACAAACCCAAAATTAGCTTGGACTTGAACTTATTATGCTTACATGATAACCCGAGTATGAGAAATAGAACAAACAGATTCTAGCATAAGCTTCCCTGTGAAATTGAATACCTAAAAAATCCAAGACATATAATATGAAGATTTACATAGAATGCCAAGAGTTCAATCTTATAAGATGTAAACATTTTAGTATTAACATCATCTCGGTATGAATAAGTTGTTTCCAATATATACAAAGAATAAGCAGTTTAGTATTTACCCTCATCACAATACGAATAAGTTGTGTTGAATACAAAGGATTTGATTTGCAAAATATAGATGATGCAAGTGCAAGTGCTGCGACAGTTTCAGCAGCAACTTCTGATCCATGATGTTTCTTGTCGATTTTATACACGGTCCTGACAGTGTCCATGTCTTCTCGCCTCTCCCAACAATCATGATCATTGTTAGGATCTCCTACCTGCCATATATTTTCAGTACATAACCAATAGAATTTATGCATAAAATGTAGAATTCTCAAGTAAACTGTGGCTACAAATATGAGCTAATTTAGTTTACAGATATTTAAATAATAGTGTACTGTATTTACCTGGACATATATGGTCCAAGGATGTGTACAATTGCTTTCAGCAGGTAATCAGTGGCCCAATAGGTAGTTTTAGCATTGTCTAGCTCGCTATCCATGAATCCACCAAATTCCAAAACACTCCATGAAAACATTGTTGTTGTGAATGCCATTGGAAATCCAAAGTTAACCTCCTGCTTTGTAGTATCCTCCTAACAAGTCCACCTACAAAATTAATTGCTAGTCTCATCAAATCATTGAAAAGCTTCCATAGCGTTTCAACACATATTTTCAAGTTAGAGTTCCAAAACTATACCTCAATGACACAGTCACCCTATTATTGTCATTATCCATAGTAGATCGCATGCTCAATGACACATAACTCTAAAAATTATCATTACCCATAGTAAATCTCATGCTCAATGACACAGTAACCCTATTATTGTCATTATCCATAGAAAATCTCATGCTCCTCTTAGGGTTTGATGTGCAAATAATACATGTCCAAAGCATATTTGATATTTCTCATACAAGGTTTATGGAAAAGAATGTTTAAGCATTAAAAACATGTTTTTTGTCTTAAAAATTCATAAATTCAAATCCCAAACATTACAAATTTTACATTAATAAAAATAAAATTTAGTTAATAAAATTACAAAAACCATATTATTTTTTATTGTCATATATCCAATCACCCAAAAAAAATGTTAAAAGTTAGGCATATGTATCGATATAGAATGCCTTCCTGTAATAATATAACATTGACAAAATTGAAGACAGTACTGAAACATGTCATGGAGGGTATGTTAGCTGCATACATCCTGAGAAGATCTATCTAATGAACAGAGTCCCTTCTCCACGACATACGTTGCTTAGAATTATTATGTCCATGCTTACTAAGGTTAATCATGAAAACTAGCAAACCATCAATTTGTACTCACAAGGATTTTGCTATCCCAGATTCAAAGATGACATTAGGGATCTTGCACCTTTGGCCCACTCCCATGGTAAGTAAGGTATTCTTCATACTATTACACTCATGATTTACTATAATATTTTCTTTCATCTTTCATAGCAGTATTCAAATAAAATTTCTTTAATAGGATTACAGGACTCGAGTCTGAGGGTTTACCCAAATTTTAGGTGGAATCTCCTTCTAGTTCCTTCAATGTTATGATTGGTATTGGTTCGAAGGTAATACTCGCCACACATTTTTATTTAATGCCCATTGTTGTTTTCAATTCCCTCACCTTCATAATACTTTCATGGAAGATGATAATTACACCCTTCTCTCTTCTCGAAAATTGGTAATGCTTTGTTATGCCTACAAGGTACTCATCCATTCTCTTTGTATTGCTTAAGTTGATTAGCAAAGACTGAAAGGAGGAAGTCCCAAGTCTGCTTAAGTTTAGGACATGGCCCTTGGTGTGACTACAAAGTCTCATAAAGTTTCATAGGTTTGGGAACTAGAAACTTAGTCTCTGCTACTCTTTAATAGTGTCTGTCTCATTTATTTTTGAAGAGTTGGATCACCTATGACTCTAATGATTTAATAGAGTTAATACTCAATTTTTATTGTGTACTAA
>LPNX010892580.1:68589-84918 GCA_001517045.1 Pseudotsuga menziesii | reverse complement strand
CATCGAATGAGCATACCCATATTCCGTTACTCTGATGGTAATATTTTTCCCTTAATTTTATGCATATCCACATATTTCATATCTTTCTATGGTACATACAATCTAATAATGAAAGTATAAGTACCACATTCTCTCTTTTCCATAAAACCAATAATAAAATAGATACATTATCTCATACTCTGTGTGCATACAATTGAATAATAAAGGAATAGGTATAATAGTTTCGTTTGAACAAGAATGTGATGATAATGTGTCTTAATTTCTGTGCATGCAAATAAATAATAGAAGAATAGGTTCAATATCTACAACTATACCTATTTTAAAATATTCCATATCTTTATATGGTGCATTCGATCTAATAATGGAAGTACAGTGGTTTTATTTATCACAATATGGAGATGGGAGTTGGTAGGAGCCGGTAGTTGGGGTTTCACAGTGCTCTTCATGGAGTCCTTCCAGTCTCGCATCTGCAGGGTTCTACGTTTTCTCCTTCCGAATTCCCCTTGCTCATCTGTTAAGGCATCTCCCTTGTAATTCTTTTTTCGGTTTAGGGTTTCTCTTTTTCTCGGTTTGGTTTGGCCTTGCTGGTTGGTCTTGGATTGTTGCTAGCTCTTACATGAGAGTTTCAACACGTCTTGCTTGTTGGCTCTCACTTCTATTCTCTAGCGTCTGTATTAAGTGGATGGTTTTCATGTTGGAGTTGACGGGCCCTTCCTTCCTCATGCTCTAAACTGGCTCTTGTCTTAGGCCCGGATTTGCTAGGTGGTACCCCTCCCTGACAGTCACACTTGGAGTCCCTCCCCTGAATTGGGGGACTAGTACCAACCAAGTCTAAAAACAAGTGGGAAGTAATTCACTTATTTTCGGCTGTCCTATGGATTTCAGGGCTCGCCACCCCTGCATGGCTCTCCTCTATCATGGGTTTCTTATTATGTGACCTGCCTCCTCTTGCACGCACTCGGTTGACTTTCCATTCTGCCACTGTTGGGGATGGGGGTGACCCTCTTGTCGCTTTCCTGAGTCAATATCGATGTTGCTACCCTCATGGCTCCTGTACCTTCCTAGCAGTGGAGGCATCTCACTCCATCATTTGGTTGGGTTTTATTTTTCTTGGTTCGTTCTTGTCTCCGTTATCCCCCTATAATTGGTCTAGGGTTTTAACCTCTCTCCACGGCTCTCCTTGGATTCTGATTGGAGTTGGGGGTTTCTCATTGGGGTTGCTCTAGCGGGTCTCATGCTATTGTTGACTTCGTACTCCTCGTGGTTTGTCCTGGGGGGCTAGTTCTTTTGCTACTCTCTAGTGGTGTTTGCCCCACTTTTTCTGGGTTTTCCCATGGTGGCAACTAAAATCGGTCCTTTGGACCTCAGGGTTTGGCCACTCCTCCATTTCTTTCTGGGTTGACTTCACCCGTCATCTCTCCATGGAATATTCGTCTGCTCCTCCCCGATTTCGTTGTAAAAGACGCACCAAATGCATTAGAGCCCAGGAAGGACGTCTGTGCTATGTGCTCGGATGTGACATTTTTATGGACCATGTTTCTTCTCTTTGCTCTTGTGCTCTCGTAGGGTGCCTGGAATATTGTAGGTTGGATAAAGCGGCCTGGGTTGACTGGGCATCCTTGCACTGGAAGCCTCTCATTGACTACCTCCCCAGAATCAGCCTATTGGCTAACGGCTAGATTGTATTTGTATTCCTGGAAGAGGAGCATTGTAATCACATTCTGAATAGGATTTGGCATGTTGGGAAGGGGTCTCTTGTTCTTGGGCACTGGCACCCCCAATTCAACCCTCTCTGAGAGAGAATTTCGAAGAGGCACCTCTGGGTTCTGATGCCTCACCTACCTTTTCCCCTCTGGAATAGACATGTCCTTGAAGGCATTGGTAACATAATTGGGTGCTTCGTTGATGTTGAGGTTGACTTCCATCTGCTATTTGACAAGCGGGTTGCCAGAATCTTGGTGGAGATGGACATTTCACTTGGTTTGCTGGCTGAAGTGGAAATTCTCTGTAATGAGCGCCTTTTGGTTCAATGTCTCGATTACCTCAATGTGTTGTTTCGTTGCAGTTGCTATCATGAGGTTGGCCACCTGAGACGAGTATGTCCTGTCTTACGCCATGAAAGTTCTGATTTTGGATCCGATGACGACATGAAGGACGGGGGAAAAAGGCTTCATTTGATGCCCTATCTCACTATTTTTTATCCCTTTTTGACTCTGTTGGTCTTATGGACCTAGACCCCCAGCAAATTGGGCCCACATGGTGAAATGGCCGAGCAGGGGAGCATGGTATAAGTAAGAGACTCGATCATTTTTTAATCTCCTCATCTTTGATCCCCTCATTGGGTGTCCATAGGGTTTGGACACACTGTGCTGACTTATCAGATCACTTCCTGATATGCTTGGAATGGGATAAGAATAAAGGATCGTTTAATTACCCTTTTAAATTCAACCGCTCATGGCTTAACTAATTTCAATGACTGGTTGAAGGGGCAATAGTCTCTTCCTTTCCATTGTGAAAGCTCTATTGGTATTGATATGATCACTTCTAAGCTGCATTCCATTAAGATCAAAACTATGGCCTGGATAAAGAACAAAAGTGACAGCATGGATTTAGTGACCATAACACTTGACAAATAAATTGAATCCCTTCTCTCGAGTCCATCCAATGGCAACTTGTCCTTGGATGAGATGGCTCGTTTTGAGTAGCTTAGATCCAAGAAGCAGAAAGTCTTGGCTCATTTCCTACTCACCTGGCAACTTAAAAGTAGATTAAAATGGGCACAACAAGGAGAATCCAATACCAAATTCTTCCATACTATAGCATCGGGGAGGAGAAATCAAAATGTGATCTGGTCTTTGGCTAATAATGATGGTAACTGTATTGAAGATGAAAACTCACTCAAAGCTCTGGGTTAGTCTCATTTTGCTGGAATCTTCAAAGATGATGGAGGAACTTGTCTGGAACACCAACTCAGGGTTGTCATGCTTTTTCCCAAGATGATCTCTGATGAAAATGCCACAAACCTTACTTGTCTTGTATCCCTTGGCGAGATTGTCTTTGCCCTGAATTCCTTTAGAAACGATAGAAGTCATGGCCCTAACAGATGGCTAGTTGAATTCTATCTCCACTTTTTTGATCTAGTGGGTCAGGAACTATTGTCTGCTATGGACTCGACTAGGGTCTTAGGCCTTATCCCTCCCTCACTAAATGCAACTTTTCTTCCACTTATCCATAGACTGGACAAGCCTTGGACCTTCATCGATTTTCGACCCATATCCTTATGCAATCTCTTGTACAAATTGATTGCCCAAGTTATAGCTGTTAGGTTAAAACCCTTTCTGGACACGGGCATTACTCCAGAACAATTTGGCTTCCTGAAAGGTCGTCAGATCACTGAGCCAATTGGCATTGTGCAGGAGATTCTCCACACTGTCAAAACCAAAAATCTTTGTGCTTTTATTCTTAAGCTAGACCTTATCAAAGAATTTGATCAGGTAAACTGGACCTACATCCGTCTTATTTTGATTTAAATTGGGGTTCCTCTCCTCATGGTCAATTGGATTATGGGCTTCCTCACCTTGGCCAATTTTGCTATTTTGGTTAACGGGACTCTCTCGCAGTTTTTTACAGCCTCATGGGGCATCAGATAGGGCTGCCCGCTATCTCCCCTTCTCTTCATGCTTGTCATTAAGGGTCTTAGTCTCCTCATCTCTGATGCCACGAATAATGGCCTCATTCGTGGTATTCGGATCACTTCCTCACTGGTCCTTACCCACCTTCTTTTTGTGGATGATGTTATTCTCCTGGGTGCTGGCACGATCCAGGAATGGGCAGCTTTTGATGTCCTATTGGAAACTTTATGTAAGGCATCTGGTATGTGTATCATATTGGATAAATCTTGCTTTCTTCACAATAACCTTGATGATGCCTTTCATATGAATATTTCCAGGAGCCTTCCTTATCCAATGGAGTCGAATCATGCGAGGCTTAAGTACCTTGGCTACTTTCTCAAGCCTCTTGGATATAGGGTTCGTGATTGGCACTGGATGGTTCAGAAAATTGAAAGGAAAATTAGCAATTGGACCTACAAGCTCCTATCCCTTGGGGGTAGGATATTCTCATCCAATTAGTACTCTCCAGCTTACCAGTATATTGGCTGGGTTTGGTACCTATACCTTCTTCTATCTTACATAAGCTCAGGAGTATGATGTTTTCCTTCCTTTAGGGATCCTCTGAGACTCATCAAAAATTTCATTTAGCTAGCTGGTAGAGCATTTCTTGGCGAAAAGAATACCAAGGCTTGGGGATAAAAAATTTATATTGGTTCAGTATCTCTCTGCGACTTAAGAATCTTTGGTTGGTACTGACGAATGACGGGCTTTGGAATCGGGTCATCACTGCGGAATATTTGCATAAGCAGTCAGTGGCATTATGGATCCAACAAATGAGATTCAATACTAGGAGGGTCTCTATTATTTGGAGGGGCTTCATTCAGATTTTGTTGTGGCCAGGAGGCCACTTATCCTGGCAATTTTGTAATGGTATCGACATACGGATCGGCGTCGACCTGATTGCTAGGAACTCTTCTCCTTATTCCCTCCCTACTAAGCTTAGATCCTTCCTTGACGATATGGAAATATGAACACTCTCTCAGGCACATAACATCTTACCTGATTCCCTGCACTATTGGTATACTGCAGAATAATTAGGTATTGCTAGGGAATGGAAAGATGCGTGGGATGATTACACTACTGGATTAGCACAGGGTGGAATCCACCTCACCACGCAAGTGGACTCTCTGGTTTGGGACTTTAATAAAAATGATGGCTCCTTAACAGCAAAGATGGCATATGACTGTATTGTAAAACATTTCTCCCCACAGGCTGTAAAGTGCATGGACTCATTTATTTGGTGCAGTTCCCTCCCTCGAAAGATCAGCTGTTTCACTTAGCTGGTTTTTCGGAACAAACTCTTGACCTCGGATAATCTCCTGAAAAAGGGTTGGATAAGTCCAGCTATCTGTGTGTTGTGCAAGTCCGATGAGGAGACAGCATCTCATTTATTTAATGACTGTGTTATTTGGAAAACTATTCTGGAAACCATTTGTGAACAATTCCATATTTCTTGTCCCTCACATGTGGATCATCCATCCACTTTCACAAGAAACTGGGTTGGATTTTATAAGAAACATCCATCCTTTTGGTCTGTTCTATTTCACATGTTATGGAATATCTAGAAACCCCGTAATTTGGCCATCTTTGAAGGAAAGAAAAGGAGTGTGCTCTGTATAGTTCAGCTTATCACACTTCAAGTCCAGACTTACTCCTATCAGTCTATCAAAGTTAAAAGACACAGGCAAATAGGGGCTCCTCCTTGTTTGTATTTTCCTTGCGGATTTTTTGATGGTGCTACTGTTAAAAAGACAGCGGGTGTTGGCTACAGCATATACTTGAATGAAACACACCATTACGAGTTTGCACTGGAGGTTGGATATGGCACGAATACTAAAGCAAAATTAATGGGACTCTAGGCTCTGCTGCTTTCCTCCCAAATGATGGGGCTCCCCCTTTCCCATATATTTGGTGACTCTCAAGTCATTGTTAACTGGGCTAAGGGTTTGACTGTTGTCTCCCCACTAGATCTCTTTCACTGGTGTCGGGAGACAAAAAATCTTTCCAACAGCTTTTAGGATCTGTCTTACATTCACATCTATCAAGAAAACAATAGGATTGCTGACAGACTATCTAAAACTGCTCTCACCTTTGCTCAGGGTTTTGGTTGTTACTCTGAATATTTGGATGATCAGTTGATCTCGCAAGATTCTTTTCATCTCTTTTGAGTTTGGATGGAGGAGCTTACTCCTTGTTTCGATTTATGCATAGCTGCACATGGTGCAACCTCTTTTAGATTGCTGATCATATCCCTTTGGTACTCTGTAGATGTGGCTGCTGGGATTGACTCCATTATGATGAGGCAGTAGTTCTGATGGGAACACTCTTATTAGTATTTCCTTTCCCCCTAGCAGTGACTCGTGGTTCTTCTCAGACCATTTGACATGTATATATTTGAAATGTAACCCACTACTGGGGCGTCTTGATGGATTCCCTTTGATTCTTAATAAGAATATCAAGGACAAGCTTTTTTCCTCCTGAAAAAAAATAAATGGAAGTATAGTTACTACATTCTCCCTTTTCTGTAAAACTCCATGCATTTGAATCATAAAAGGATACATTTTTTGTTACTCTTTGGGCAAACAATTGAACAATAAAGGAATAGGTACAATATGTTCATTTGAACAAAAATATGATGACAATGTCTCTTATTTTCTGTGCATGAAAATAAATAATAGAAGAACAGGTTCAATATCTCCATGCATTTGAATCATAAAAGGATAAATATAAAATCTCCTCCTGAGCATAATATGATAATGTATGTTATTTAATGTACATACACTTCGTAAAGAAGACACCGAATGCAATTAAGGCCATACACATTCTTCAAAGGTCTAATATCTTTGAAAAATGTATATTGGTTAGCATCAAGATTGTTTTTATATAGAGATCATAAGCAAAATAGAATTAGCATAATGAACTATTGATTGTTGTGATTGTTGAGACTTGCACTATGCATATTTGGCCCAAAACCCAGCTTGAGGTGTTGGAATCAGCGAGACTTGCACTATGCATATTTGGCCCAAAATCAGGCTTGAGGTGTTGGAGTCAGAGGTGGCTGCTTTTTGTGTACTCTACTTAGATTTTTTTTTCTTTTTGATATTGTTTAGATTTATGGTAGGTTTTTGGTTGGCTAGAAAACAATTATGGGCATTCTTTTTAAGAAAATATATTATATAGTAAGACAATTAGTTTTAAAACATTGTATTTTATTAAATGATATTTAGTCTAGTAAGGCTACATCCTTCTTTCTTAAACTTTAATTCTCATAAACTCTAAATTCCTTCTTACATATAAACCTCACCATAAAAAAAACAATCACAAGAGTATTACTACATGGTGGCTCTTGTTTTTATATTTTCAATAACGACTTATATTTTGAAATTTCCATACTTTCACTAATTTGACAATGATTTGGTGGAGAAAAATAGATAAGTTATCATGTTTAAATGAATGTAAAAGACACACCGAATATCAAAATTTGACAAGAAGGTTGTCGAGTCCTCACAAGAGGGAGTGCTATTGTTTTTTCTAATTATCATAACGTCTTCATTGACTGTTTTTATTGCACTACATTAATGCAATGATTTTTTTCATAAATAATAACCCACCATTTACTTTTAAATAAGGGCATTGGCATTAGTCATTTCTTCTACAATCCAAATCTAAGGTCATGCTACCAAAATTATATATGTTCTTAAAGGGTTTTAAAAATTAGATAAAATCTTTATGAAACATAACATTTTCATAGGTGAAGAGTAGCATAAATTAGACATTATATGTTCTAAAGGTTAAAAATATAGAGAATCTCACTTCTAGTTAACATATTTAGTACTTGAATAGCAGCAACCTCCTTTGTTAGAATATCATAAGAAGCAAATGCCAAAATAGTTGGTAGTAAAGACTCTAATTGAAGCATAAATAACAGATTGTAGTTAAGAATTAGGGAGAAGATTTCATCAATTCATAGAAATTATTCATATAGAGTAAAAGAGACCATATTTTATATTCATAAAGCTATTTCACAAACTATATTTATCAAAATAAAAGTAACTAAAACAAGGGAGATTTGTCCCAAACTGTATAAAAAGAAAAAAACACTTTAAATTTAACATATGTCATGCACTACGCTTCAAATCATTGGGAAATGGTGGTAAAATAGTAGAAATTTACCACTTGAATACAACATTAAGGCATACAGTAAGTACACCAATGGTGGTAAAATGGTAGCAATCTACCACTTCACTACATTATTAGGGCATGAAATAAGTATGGTAAATTCATAGCAATTATCTAACACTTGACTATAGTATTAGGGCATGCAGTAAGTATGGTAAGTGACTAGACTAGTAATTATGCCAGTGATGGTAAACTCATAGCGATCTACCACTTGACTATACCACATGTCATATTGTTGCATAGTAGTAATTTACTATAAGAGAAAAAAGTTATTGTAAGAGAATTCACCTTTTCTTCAAGGGAATTCGTTTGGTCATATCCACCGGAGGGATGAGTATTGTGGGCTGACAAAACACCTTCTCTGCATTTTTTCAGCAGAGTTTCCTCCCTTTTAGACTTCTGAATCTCCACCATGTTTTCCTCTCACTTGCAACAGGATTCTACCCTATCAGATTCCCCCTTGTAACGTTGCTTCTAAGCATTAGATTTATAATTCAGCCCGAGAGACATTTTTTCCTCGGGGAATAAAGAGTCGTTCTCCAAGAAGAGGGAATGATTTTGAACCACAACAACCCCAGAATTAAAATGTCTCGAGAAATAAAGAATCACTCCAGGAGGAGAAAATGAGTTCGAATTGCAGCAACCCCACAAGTCTTTACTTCATTCAAACCCTTCCTACTCCTTTAGCTCTCCGTGAATATCAGAAGAAATTCGCAAAACAGTTGTTGGTAAAGACTACAACTGTAGCATAAATAACATATTGTAGTTATCAATTAAAGAGGGGTTATCGATTGTAGTTATCATTCCTAATTATAACCCTAAAGTTATAATTGACGTAACAAAGGTCAATGGGTAAACTAATATTCCCCCGAATGTTCTCTCACAGCAACCACAAACAGAAAAGAGGAAAGCACAAGGAGAGAAAGGAAGCCGGTAAACCCAATAGGCCAACCCATTTCCACCATCTTCTTTGTATGGAGTAGATAGAAGAGCACCTAGTCAAAATCATAACTTCACCCATATTTTGTAAATTCCCAAGACCAATAATTTTGGGTGAAATTAAGAATAATATGTGTTAAAAGTGAAACTATGGACCAATGGCCCCTCTGTCATGTCACTGGTTGTTTGGAAAATGTAAAACCCAAGTCATTCATATTCAATCTTTAAAAAAAACAGTCTATACCCAAGTCATTCAAATTCAAATTAACAATATATAAACCCAAGGCATTCCCATTCAATCTTTAAAACAAGTCATTCAAAAAGACAAATTACTAAACTACTTGTTATCCTAGATTTTTTGGTTTACAATGACAAAAAGATTTCGAAACCCTTCTGAGTCAAAATCCATACAACCCTACCTGATTTGTGAAGTTGATTCCCGCTTCTAGCAGTATGCGCCCACTATTGAGCAAGGTTGAGTCCATGGAAGTGACATTAGAGCAGATCCTATAAGAAAACAGATACCTTAAAGTGAAGAAGGCATAGATTGATGCTTGGTTGCATCCTTCAAGTGAACATGCCCATTTCTTCCTTCTTCTTTGTATGGAGATTGCCCCTATCAAAATCAAAACTTCACCCATTTTACAAACAAATCCAAGACTTGGGTGAATTTGGGATGACAATCACAATAATGCCTATGAAAAGAGCGAAAATGGCTTAATGGCCCTCCATCTGTGGTCTTGTTGTAAATTCAAGTAGGTGTAGTTTGATGCATGGCTGCTTCCTTCAAGTGAACCAACCCAATAAGGGGAAGAGCCTTTTTCTTTTCCACTAAATAATATTTGGGTCTAGTAGTAAGGTAGTCGTTACTCGCTGCATTAAATTAGACCTTGTCATTATAGGACTCATGTAGATGTATTTGTAACTTCAGAATGTATTCACTTGTATATCTTATGTATTGTACCTCGATGTTTATTCCAGGAAGTATCTGTAATGTAATTAAGTCATGTCATTCCCCGATGTTCCTGTGGGGAGATTCAAGAATGTAAACAAGTCATGTAAAGTCATAGAGTGTAACCCTCCTTATTGATCAAGGGTTAAAGTCCCTATAGTTGTGGGGCCCTAGGGTTATTAGACTTTCCTAGAGAAGTCGGCCCTAGTGAGTTATTGTCAAGTCGGGAATCAATGTAAATAGATAGGGAGCATCTCTATTTAACACACATTCACTTATGCTCAGTTGTAGCGCATAACTGAAAGAGAAAGAAGAAGTCGGGACAAGAGAGAGAGAGACTACTGCTGTCGAGAGATCATCTTACTATCTTTGGGTTTTACTTTTGGTGCTGATTCTATCTTTGAGGAAGTTGCGGGGTTTTCTCCTTTATGGTTTCCCCAAGGAAAATCTTTATGTTCATTGTCTCTTGTGTTTGATTATTGTGCTTGTTATTATCTCAGATAAGATCCTACGATCATATAGCTTAAACGTTAAAAATCTAACATTGTATCAGATCTAACCTGAGAAGAAGAGACTGTGCAGCTATTGAAGCTAGGGATTCCTACTTTTTGGAACTCTCTCCATATATTTTTAGCAAAAGGAGGTTGGGCTGACTCTCCTCCCTAGGGCGCATCTTTCTATCGAAGCAAAATCTAATTTTGAACATTTTCATTTTTCGACTCAACATTGCTACAGGAAATTAGGGCTTTTCACAGAAGTGGAATTTTTGAGTGAGCTCAGGCCTGGATTGATCTCCTCCCTGAAATCAAAGTTTAGAGATGAAGATAACAATTTTGGTTGGGTAGAACTCTAGGAAAGTCAAACGCTAATATGCTCCTGAAACAGAAAACCAGCTCTATAGAAATTCAGCTCCAGATCCAGTTCCAACATCTTAACCTAGTAAGATCTAAATATTTTGCATTTCCATTTGAGGTTCTTTGTTAAGATGTCTCATCATACCAAGCTTGATGAAAATATTGAGGGAGTTGATAACTTCAGAGCTTGGAGGTATAGGATCTCCCTAGTCCTAGAAGAAAATGAGTTGGATTCTTACATCAATGAAAAGGTTCCAGTTCTAGAGGGAGATGAGGCTAAGGCCTTACACAAGTAGAAATTGGTCATGGCTAAGAGGATTATTGTTGATTCAATCAAGGATCACCTCATACCATAGGTGTCCTCTATAAAGACACTTAAAGAGATGTTTGATACCCTGACCAAGTTATTTGAAGGGAAGAACATAAACTGGAAGATGACTCTGAGAAACCAATTGAAGAATGTACAGATCCAGAATGCGGAGACCATCCAATCTTACTTTACAAGGGTCTCTGAGATCAATGAAAAAATTGAAGCAGTAGATGAAGAAGTAGAGAATGCATAAATTGTGATGACCACCTTGACTGGTCTCCCTAGGGCATGGAACTCTTTCATTCAAGGGATCTATGCTAGAAAGAAGCTAGTCAAGTTTAGCAAACCGTGGGAAGAATGCTCACAAGAAGAAGCTCGAATAGTAACTCGAGAATAAAACATGGGAAATGAAGATCAAGCTCTCATGGTACAATCTAAGAATAGCAACACAGACCATCACCAAGGTAAGCACTCTCATCCTAAAATATCTAACAAGAAGCTACCTAAATTCAGATGCTTTAATTGTGATGAAAGAGGACACTATGCTAGAGATTGGCCTAGGAACAAAAATGGCTCTCACAAGAAGAAGGGAAACAAGAATATACATCATGCTCATGTTGCAGAAGATGATGAGCCTTCCAAGAAGAGAATCAAATAAGACAGTGATGATTCTTCAAGTGATGAAGAATATGTTTTGATTTTCTCTCTCATGGAAAATATCACACATGGAAGCAATGATTGGCTTATAGACAGTGGGGATTCCAAACACATGACGGGATTCAAAGAATCATTTGTGAAACTATCATAACATGAATCACCCCACAAAGTGAAACTTGGGGATGGCTACCAGTATCGAATAAAAGGTAGTGGAGAATCCTCCTACAAATTAGACTCTAGAAAGTCTATGAAAATGAAGGATGTCCTATTTGTACCAGGACTAAAGAAGAACCTTCTCTCCATCTCTGCATTGGATAAAAAAGGAATGAGGGTTGCATTTATAGATGGCCAAGTCGTCATGTAGCCAAAAGGAAAGGCTATTGACGATGCGGTAGTAATTGGAGAACAGAGAGAGGACTATACAAATTGAAGGGCCAACCAAAACAAGCTTTGGTTCATGACTGAGTAGAACCAAATGAACTATGGCATAGAAGGCTTGCACATGTGCACTACAGGGCACTACCACTTGCAAGCAAAGATGTTGAAGGTCTTCCAGAAATGTAGGCAAAACATGAAGGTGTATGCAAAGGACGTGCGAAAGGAAAGAACACAAAGAAGACATTTCCAAGTCGCAAGAGCATGGAAAACAAAATCTTGGAAATCATCCACTCCGATGTATGCGATCCAATGTCATCCAGTTCTCTAAGCGAGTATGTATATTATGTTTATTTCATTGATGATTTTTCTAGGATGAAGTATTCAACAAATTCAAAGAATTCAAATCCTGGATCGAGAACCACACAGAGAAGAAGATCAAGATCTTTCGATCGGATATTGGCGGAGAATTCACATCAAATGAATTTAAATAATTATGCAGAGATTCAAGGATTAAGAGGAAGTTGACCACTCCATATAATGCACAACACAATGGGGTTGCAGAAAGAAAGAATAGAACAATTGTGGAAGCAGCAAGGGCAATGCTTCATGATCAAGACCTTCATATGCATCTATGGGCAGAAGCTGCCAGATTAGCTATGTATGTACAGAACCATACTGCACATAGAGTACTCGAGAACAAGACACTTGAAGAAGTCTTTTGTATCAAGAAACCAGAAGTCAATCATCTTAGAATATTTGGTTGTCCAGTATACATACACATTCCAAAAGAAAAGAGGACAATGTTAGATCATTCAAGAAAGAAGGGTATATTTGTGGGATACTCTGAGAGCTCAAAGGTTTACAGAATATACTTGCCAGGATTCAAGAAGATCGGCATCAACAGAGATGTAACATTTGATGAAGACTCGGCTTACATCAAATCTAGAAAAAGACCTGTTGAAGACTCTGAAGAATTGGAAGCACCCAGAATCCATAATACAACTATGAATGAAGCAACTCCAGAAGAAGATCAAGAAATGGAAGAACCTCAGGAACTGATAGATCCACCTCAAGAGAAGAATCCTCACAACAGGAAACATGCATGGGTATGAGAAGCTATCCAAGGTGTAGAAAGATATGGGGCTCCAGAAGAGATACACACAGAGAGGAAAAGAACCAGGTCCTGCTCCGGTTATGTAGCCTTATTATGTGACTTCATTGATAAATAACCTTCCAACTATGAAGAAGCGGCTGAAAAGAAAGAATGGAAGGATGCTATGATCGAGGAGTACCAATCTATCATGAAGAATGATGTTTGGGATGTTATTCCAAGACCCAAGACCAGAAGGAAATTATGTTGTAACTTCCAAGTGGATCTACAAGATCAAGCATGCTGCAGATGGTAGCATAGAGAAATATAAAGCATTATTTGTGGCTTGTGGCTTCTCCTAGAAAGAAGGAATAAATTATGAAGAGATGTTTGCACCTGTAGCTAGATACACTTCCATCAGATCAGTACTTTCTCTGGATACAGTAATGAAATGGAAGATACACCAAATAGATGTCAAGATTGATTTCTTGAATAGTGTAGTAGAAGAGGAAGTGTATGTGGAGAAGCCACTCGGTATTGAGACACATGACAGGGAGACTCATGTGTGTAAGTTAAAGAAAGCCCTATACAATTTGAAACAGGCACCTAGGACATGGTACAATAGAATTGACAGCTTCCTATCTAGTTTGAGCTTTAACAAGACTAAAGAGGATTACAACCTTTACTACAAGGTTGAAGAAGGGAACCCAGTGATACTCCTACTATATGTAGATGATCTGTTTGTGACAAGTGAGGATGGGTTGATTGTTGATATGAAGAGGAAGCTTGTTGTTGAGTGCAAAATGAAGGACTTGGGTATGATTCATTACTTTCTAGGCATGGAGGTGTGGCAGGATGCAGATGGAATCTCCGTGGGACAAGGGAAGTATGTAGTAGAGATCCTGAAGATGTTCGGGATGATGGATTGCAAGGCCATGACCACACCTATGGAATCAAACCTGAAGCTATTGAGTGATGATTCATCAGGATCGGTTGATGCTACGATGTATCATCAGATGATTGGGTCCTTGATGTACCTGACGAATACGAGACCATATATTTGCTTTGCTATGAACACATTGAGCCATTTCGTCATAGATCCAAGACATGTTCACTTGATTGCTGGAAATCATATTCTGAGGTACCTGAAGGGTACAGTTGATTATGGGCTCAAGTATGAGGCGAATCAAAAGATTAACCTAGAAGGTTATGTGGATTTAGATTGGGTAGGCAGTGCCATTGATAGAAAGAGCACTTTAGGGTGTTGCTTTAGTATGGGATTAGGTATGATCTCATGGTTTAGTAGAAAGTAATCATGTGTGGCAGTGAGTATAGCTGAAGCAGAGTATGTTGCTGCTTGTTTGGCTAGCTATGAGGAAGTGCTGCTTAGGAAGCTACTATCTGATTTGTTTGATCTCTAGTTAGATGCTACTCGCATATATTGTGACAATCAAAGTTGTGTGAAGTTGTCAGAGAACCCGTTGTTCAATGATAATTCGAAGCATATCAAGATCAGATATCACTATATCAGGGATATGGTGCAGAGAGGAACAATGAAGCTCCAATATGTTGTGACAGATGAGCAAATCGCTGATGTGTTAACCAAACCATTAGCTAGAGTGAAGTTTGAATACTTTAGGGTGAAGCTTGGTGTTCTCCAGATCGAGGTTTCGTCCAAAGGGAAGTGATGAGTCCGTGAGCCTTTCTGACATGGTTAACGTGTTCATCCCATGGTCAGATATAAGTGCAGAGCCATTCTGATTTGAATGTGGGATGTGTTCATCTTACATGATCAGATATAAGTGCCGAGCCCTTCTGACATGGTTGATGTGTTCATCCCATGGTCTGATATAAGTGTTGATCCCTTCTGACATGGTTGATGTGTTCATCGCATGATAAGATCTAAGTGCTAAGCCTTTCTTACATTGTTGATGTGTTCATCCCATGGTAAGATATAAGTGTTGGGCCTTTCTGACATGGTTGATGTGTTCATCCCATGGTCAGATGTGAGTGCTGGGCCTTTCTGACATGGTTGATGTCTTCATCCCATGGTCAGGTGTGAGTGCTAGGCATGTCATTCCAACATGGCTGATGTGTTCATCCCATGGTCAGAAGTAAGTGCTAGGCATGCCTTTCTAAATCGGTCAGATATAAGTGCTGAAGAAGATGAAGACCTACCTAGAGGCGAGGACTACAACGAGCATGAAAAAGGGCTGGCTCTGTAGAACTTCCTATGATGAGTAGAATTGAGATAGTCCTAGTGATGATGACCCATTGATGTTCCAGTAGTGATGATCTAGATCCAGTGATGATCTAGACTTGAAGATGAAGATGACTTGATGATGATCTAGATGATACAGAGAAGAAGACTTGTGCTGATAAATTGTGTCAAGCGAATACCTTCCTAGTTAAGAGAGAGTGCTGAGACATTTGTAACTTTGGAATGTATTCACTTGTATATTTTATGTATTGTACCCCGATGTTTATTCCGGGAAGTATCTGTAATGTAATTAAGTCATGTCATGCCTCGATGTTCCTATTGAGACATTCAATAATGTAACCAACTCATGTAAAGTCATAGAGTGTAACCCTTCTTATTGATCAAGGGTTAAAGTCTCTGTAGTTGTGGGGACCCAAGGTTATTAGAATCTCCTGGAGAAGTCGACCCTAGTGAGTTATTGTCAAGTCAGAAATTAATATAAATAAAGAGGGAGCCTCTCTATTTAACACACATTTACTTACAGTCTGTTTTAGCCCATAACTAAGAGAGAAAGAAGAAGTTGGGACAAGAGAGAGAGATACTACTGCTGTCGGGAGATCATCTTACTGTCTTTGGATTTTACTTTTGGTGTTGATTCTATCTCTGAGGAAGTTGCGAGGTTTTTTCCTTTATGGTTTCCCCAAGGAAAATCTTTGTATTCATTGTCTCTTGTGTTTGATTGTTGTGCTTGTTATTCTCTCAGATAAGATCCTAAGATCATATACCTTAAATGTTAAAAATCTAACATCTCGAAACCATCTTTTAGGATTTCCTCATGTACAAGGGAATCACATTAATGGATAGCAATCTTTAATAATTCGACCGCTCTAAAACTAGTTCAAACCCTCCGCCGCTCCAAAACCTAGTTCAAACCCTATAGAGTATGTTCTTAAGCAAAGTATGGTCTTCTTTTTTTTTTTTCTTTATCGGACTTGATTGTCTCTCTAGAGACAAAATGTTAAAATAAGATTAAATATATTAATTAAAAAAAAATAGTTAGAAACAAAATTAAAATTTTGTCTTCAATTAATGTAACACC